>JASCZW010011392.1:0-32230 GCA_034211315.2 Aedes japonicus
CGTTGACTTAGGAAATTTTTAAACTTTTGCTATTTTTATGAGGCAGACCCTGCAGGATTCTCGAGATGTTTGTGCACAACTAATTTTCTTTTCCCAAGTTCCATGATCCGTAATTTTGAGTTGCGTCGATCAATCAATCTTTTCACCAATATCTTCGTCAATGAAACATCAATAAATGCCTGTCAAACGTTTTTTGTTTCAACACTAGGGACGCGGTTGTGTATTAAACCGTGCGTCCAGATTTGCTTTGAATGGAGCTTTATGAATAATAACCAACACAGGTGTTAGAGGAAACTGGTGTCGATAGTTCGTAGAAGCCTGAATAAGTATTCAGATTACCTAAAAGCATTAGTGTGTTGAGGAGGAGAAAGGCTGGTGAGTTTTTGAACCCGTTACCGGAATTTTCCGCAGCTTCTAAGGATAACTTAGTGTCAAACAACGGAAAACTTATGTCATGTAATGAATTCTTGACAACAATGGACCTTTGCAATATTTTTGCTTGTGTTGAAAATAAGCCAAGAAAGATTTTTAAATATTGCTAATAAAGGGTGTTCCGTCCAAAATTTGGTCAAACAGTAATGTGTGTGAGCCGATCAAAGTTTTTATTAATAAGTCAAATTATTTTTCTGTTTCAAGCTGTTAATACAGAATACAGGAGAAATATTCAGCTAAGCTTCCTTTTAACCGGATGCGAATTGCCGAGTCTTTCGTTTAACACCTGCCATAAGATTTTATACAGTCTCCTTGTCCGCCAAATTCGCCGCAGAACGCCAGTTTGCCTTGAACTGTTTCTAGCTCACAACAGCTTTTTGAGTCTTCTAAAGGTTCCGCTTAACGATGGCCCAATAATGTTCGATTGGGCGGAGCTCTGGCTAGTTGCGAGGGTTCTTGTGCTTGGACAGATGGCCTGCCAAGCCAGATATTTCTTCATGAACTTTGACAGTTTCGTGTGCTTGAAAATATCTGCCACGGGAAACGTCTGGTTGCCGTATAAAATTCCTGTCCAGGAAGTTTTTTAAAGTCTGCCTTGACGTGAGTTTCATCGTCCTGTACCACGCAATCAAGCTTCGTCCGCATCGTCGTGTACAGCTTTCGCGATCGTGCGTTGGCCGACGTGTTTTGTTTATCGTTGCGATTTGGAGTCACCACTTTCTTGTAGGTCGACAGTCCAGCTCGTTTTTTAGCTCTATCCACGGTTGAAGGCATCACTACCAGCTTCTTTACACATCTCGGACGGAGAAGTTGGGGTTCCGTTCGAAACAGCGGGCAACTCTTCTTGTCGTCGCTGTGGCCTCTGGCTTTCGATTTCCCCCCTATCCAGCTTTCCTGGCTGTCGACAAACGTTCACCTAAAACTTTTAATACGTTGATGACAGTTGATTTGACCACATTCAACAATTTTGCCAAGTTGGCGTGATAGTAGTTTGGATTTTCGCTATGCACGTTCCAAATATTGATGCGTTGCTTCTCTTCCTTCGACGACATTTCAATAACTGAAGTGCTAATCTCAAAATCAAAACAGAGGCATGATGCTACACGCACACATCTTCAAAATGAGGGGCGTGCAAATTTTTTTAATGCACAATGAAAGGATATGCGTCAAGTTTAAGTTGACCAAATATTGATGGAAACACCCTTTAAGTGTATAAAAGTGCATTCACTACACATTTATACCTTTTCTTTTTTTTTCGATAACATTGAAACCCGTAACGTTTTTCGAGCGTATCCAAGAAGTCCTTCTGTTTCTACTAATCAATAGTTTTATCAAGGTGTTGTGAACATTTTCAGATAAAAAACCACCTTAATTTCTTTAATATTATAAATTGGAAATAGCAAACATCGCTTACTGAGCGTATATTAAGGCTTATCCTCCCTGATAATACAATTCGACGAAGATTTGCCATTTGGGCCTAACTGACAAACGTAAACGAAGGCTTTTTCCGTAAATTTATCTAGGCACAGAGGTTACCCATGTAAGCCTCCAACTCTATCGGACAGGTGAACACTTCCTTTTCGAAATGTCCGTACTGAATTGATTAGGCGAGTTTTCAATGACATGAAATTTACCGAAGAAGCCATTGTTTACGTTTGCCAGCTAGGCCCTAGTGAAAAATGTTTGTCGAATTCCATCTTTCTCGTCACACTTATGAGGGATCGTGCAGTTCTCCGCATCTTTCTTAAGTAAGTGTCCGACTAACATTCCGTCCTTATCGCCACCAGTTGCAAGGACGTGGCCAGGACAGCGCTGATCTTTTGGAAGGGGGCACATACTTTAGCTAAGAGGTAGGGATTGATCACAAATCACTATCTAACAGCAACCGATAGAGGCGCGTCTCGATCTTAGCAACAGTTCAGATCTTGTACCATCTACGCTGACGTTTGCTTTTAAAAAATGAGCTTTTTTTTCGGATGGTCATAAAATAAAGCTAAGACAGATAATTGCTTTTGATAAATTTCCCATGGGAGGTGCGGCCTTCCGGCAGTTAACTGGAACATTCGCCATGGCGGACGAAAACATGCGTGTTTTTGAGTTCTTTCTTCGTTTTATTTATCAATTTCTCCTCAGATTTCACGACAAAAATCTTACGCTTCAAGTTGGCGCAGGAATTCTCGATGGGACGCAGCTGGGGGACGTTTTGTGGATTCGCCAACTTGGGTACCACATCACTATTCAGCCGCTCCATCTCCTCCAACGATCGCTTCGAGTAGTGGGCCGACGCCAGATTCGGCCAGACCCCCGCGTCTTCGCTCTTATGGTATTTCTTGATGAACGACGCAACTTCCGGCAAGCATTTCGTAACATAAATTTCCTCGTTCACGGCCAGTTTCGAGCGAAAGAAGAACGGTTTTGACATGACCTTCTCGCTGATTGTCAGCCACAGCAGCACCTTCTTGGGGAACTTGGTGTGTGAAATCTTATTCTTATCGATCTTATTCAGCCGCTCCCGCTGCGTCATTACCTGCAGCTCCGAAACCAGTGGACGCGACTTCCGCTTCCATGTATGTTCATGTTCACAGGTACTTTTTTACTGTTTGGCCGGTTGAGCCGATCTCCCGGCCGAGGGCACCCAGCGATGTAGCCACTTTCCCCTCGGTCTTCTTCTTCAGCTTCCTTTGGAGCTTCTTGTCACTCAGGGTCGTCGACCGTCCGAAACTGGGCTTGCTTTCGATGCTCTGATTGTTGTCTAATAGTGCCAAGATGTTGTAGATACCGGAACGGGCGTATCCGGCGTCCACAAAGTGCCACATGATATCCATTTTCGACGCGGCGAACAGAGTTGCTTCACTGTTTTTGCCATCACGGTTAAAGTTCGACTGATAGAGCTGTCAACTTTTGTGTGCTGACTCATGGATTACTATGATTGATGCTGCATGGGTAGTTCGTGCGGGTGAATGAAAAATTGCCAAATTGTGTCCTTTTTTTTAATGCAAACGTTATTATGCGACTTGGTTTATGTTATGTTAAGTTTTTGTGGAGGTGACGGTTTCTTCGGATTTTGAACTTAAATCTCAAACATCCTTTTTTAAGGTTTACTGGTGGGACTCTGAATAGAGTAGAAACCTCTACGCAAGGCCTTTGATAATATCGTTGCGTAAATCTTTTCGAATCTTTTTGCCAGCCGTACACGGAGCATGTCGTCCAAGAAGACGCTGTTGCAAATGATTTGGAAGGAGCCACGTTTGAAAAATTGAGTCCGTTCGTCTTTTTCGTCAATTGTCTTTTTGTTAGTTCATTAGTCAGTGTTACGTTTACAAGTTTAATACGGAGTCTTTTCTTGTTTAGATCGTGATATGTGGCATTTATGGGCTATGAAAGTTTTCCGAAGAAGTTTTCTCGAACCAAAGACAAGAAGCTATTTTTAAGCTGTTCCTGTTACTTGTGCGTTAGAATGATATAACCTAACTCCTTTTGAAGCATTTCACCAGCCGTGCAAGGATCATGTCGTGCATAGAGACGCTGTTGACACTGCCTGAAATGTGTTACATTTTCAAGTTTGCTTCCCCTTTCTCTCAGTTCAGGTCCACTGTTTTGTATGGTGTCGTTTCGTCTTTTTGTTATTTAGTTTGTCAGTGTTTTCTTCAGTCTTCTGTAGTTTAGAATGTCATTTATGTGCTGTGAAAGTCTGTTTGAGCAGTTTTCTCCAATCAAAAATCGTCGAGATATTTGAATTCTACCAGTTTTAGTCATGTCTGATGTCTCAGTAGTCCCAACAGTATAATTTTAATGGTTTACTGATGGGACTTATGAGGGAGAAGTTTTCTTTAAAAAAATTGGGAGGACGTTGCGTCTTTTTATGCTAGAAATGTTAGAGGGCATTTCGTAACTTCTTCATTCGTTAATAGGTTAATAGATGTCTAGTTCTTATGTTCTCTTAAATTCGTCGATGTATACCTCGTCTAACTTCTTTTGGATGACCTATCGCTTTGTCCGCCTTAGTCCGTTCTTGTCTTCTGCGTTATTCAGTTAAATTCTATAGTTCTGTTGTTTATTCGTTTACGTTTACTTGTCTGTGTCTTCTTTTTATTTGTCTAATTCTAATCTCTAAGTCGTTTAATCGCTTCAAAGTCCGACAGCAAGTGCAGCCTAACAATCTTGGTCAGCTATTAGATTCACTTTTCGGTGGCAAGGTAAAGCTTTATCACGCCTAGTTCCTATATATTATTGAAAAATTATCGAGAAAGAAGCCGTTAAAAGATTGTTTGTATACCATTGTTATAATATGTGTGGTATTTTTATTATAACTCTTTGAAATGAGAAATAACAAAATAAGAATGGTGTTACGTTCTTAGTTTTAATCAAACTTCTACTCAGTGAATCCAACAGTAGGTTCCCTACAAATGTCAATAATCTTGAACACATTGTGTACCAATATATATTTGTCTAGCTAGATTTGTAATTAAGCATGGCTTCGGCTCATCATGTCAGGGAACGCTAAGAAAGGTATTACAGCCAAGAAGAATTCCCACATCATTATTACTGAGGAAAGAGCCCAACTAGACTGTACCAGCATTCAAGGCTCCCAGACAGGATGTCCGTTGGATCACATCTGTAAAATCAGTGCATCAATGCCAGATATGTGACGCGACATTAAATCAAAATATTCAAAATGTGATACTACCACGTCAGGATATGTCTTTGCTTACCATCTCAAAGCTGATGGCGTAGGCCCACCCATCGCGTCCAGATCACATATCCGAGGGGAGGGGAACTTAAATCTCAAACATAGGTACTTGTGTTTCGGTACCAAAGG
Source organism: Aedes japonicus (assembly GCA_034211315.2). Classification (NCBI taxonomy): domain Eukaryota; kingdom Metazoa; phylum Arthropoda; class Insecta; order Diptera; family Culicidae; genus Aedes; species Aedes japonicus. The sequence continues at coordinate 5,252 of JASCZW010011392.1, forward strand.
GCGATACGGTCAAAATTTGGTCAATATCAACTTGACGTATTTCTTTCAATTTTGCATTTAAAAAACCGGAACACCCCTCATTTTGAAGGTGTGTGTGTGTAGAATGTTGCTCCTTTTTTGATTTTGGAATTCACTCTTCAGTTGTCAAAATGCCGTCCAAGCAAGAAGAGCAGCGTATCAAAATTTTGCGCGCGCATCGCGAAAATCCGAGCTACTCGCACGCAAAGTTGGCAAAATCGCTAAAAGTTGCCAAATCAACCGTTACAAATGTAATTAAAGTGTTTGGGGAACGTTTGTCGACAGCCAGGAAGTCTGGATCGGGGGGAAATCGAAAACCGGAAGCCGCTGAGACGACAAAGAGAGTTGCCGGTAGTTTCAAGCGAAACCCTAACCTATCTCTCCGAGATGCCGCAAATATGCTGGGTGTATCGTCTACAACCGTGCATCGAGCCAAAAAACGAGCCGGACTATCGACTTACAAGAAGGTAGTGACTCCAAATCGCGATGATAAACAAAATACGACGGCCAAAGCGCGAATCCGGAGGCTGTACACGACGATGCTGACGAAGTTTGACTGCGTGGTAATGGACGACGAAACCTACGTCAAAGCCGACTACAAGCAGCTTCCGGGACAGGAGTTTTATACGGCAAAACGGAAGGGAAAGGTAGCAGATATTTTCAAGCACACGAAACTGTCAAAGTTCGCAAAGAAATATCTGGTTTGGCAAGCCATCTGTACCTGTGGCTTGAAAAGCAGCATTTTCGTAGCTTCCGGGACTGTCAACCAAGAAATTTACGTGAAAGAGTGTTTGAATAAACGTCTGCTGCCTTTCCTGAAGAAACACGGTCGTTCCGTACTGTTTTGGCCGGATTTGGCATCTTGCCATTACGGTAAAAAGGCCATGGAGTGGTACGCCGCCAACAACGTGCAGGTGGTTCCCAAGGACAAGAACCCTCCCAACACGCCAGAGCTCCGCCCAATTGAGAAATACTGGGCTATTGTCAAGCGGAACCTAAAGAAGACCAAAAAAACTGCTAAGGACGAGCAGCAGTTCAAGGCAAACTGGCTTTCTGCGGCGAAGAAGGTGGACAAGGTGGCTGTACAAAATCTGATGGCAGGGGTCAAGCATAAGGCCCGGCAATTCGGATTTGGAAAAGCGGAAGCCTTACTGAATATTTTTCCTGAATTTTATACTAATTGAACTTACAAAAGAAATTTAATTTGATTTTTTAAATAAACGATTTCACCGATTTACACGCGTTTTCCCTTGACCAAATTTTGACCGTATCACCCTTTAAGGCGTACATAGGAGTTAGAACTGTTCAGTCAGAGAAGGTGGAACTGTTAATTCTTGTTGCTTCTGTGGAAAGCCTCTGTATTTTTTGTGACAACTACATCAGCGGGTGAATATTTAGTCACGAAGAAAATGGGTATGGTTTTTTGACTCAGGAATTATTTGCAACACGAACACACCCATAAATTTTCAGTCCAAATAACACAGTCAAACAAAATAAAAACAAAGCTACTAGTACCGAAAAGCTCAAGAGTGTGTTGCAAGATGCATCCTGTAAGGTGTATTTCGTACCAACATTCGCACCAAGAGGTTCACCAACAGTGCACCAATTTCAAATCGCTAGTTGCACTTTGATTGTTAACTACATCATTGAAAGTTCCACAAGGAGAAACATTTTCACAACTACTTTAACTTTCGGTTGGACTTGACATTAACTTTTTACACTGAGATTTTCATGCCCGTTGAAACTTCATTACCGCCAATACCACATGTGATATAAGCTGCTTACCGTCACATAATTGCACCAACTTATATTTTGAAGTTCCTTGTTAAAAGTTTTGAAACTTGAATTTTAGTTTGCGAAAAAATCAAAGAGCAAAATTGAAAAAAAAAACGGTATAAGACTTGTACTTGTACTTTTGACAAACTATGAAGGATTTAATAAATTTACGAAGTAAATTTTCACCAACTATAAGAGTGAAAATCACCCACCTATTGAACTACCTGAAACTGTTTCAAGGTGGGAACTTTTAGCTAACATTGTTTTTTTTTAAATCAATCATTTTATTGACAGCTTTATATAGCTTCCGAAGGTGAGTGATTTTTATACATAAAACGTGTCATCACAAATCTCCGTGTCATGTACTGCTTAAAACCCGTTCCGCACCCTACTATAAAAAGATATTGCTTATGTCCGATCATATGGCATGGCAGAATAATTTGGGCATCTTTAACAATTAGGCATGAGGAATGAATACAGTCGGTACAAAAGCAATTTGTATTATATGCATCTTTACGATTCTTAAAATTACGATGCATGCTTATCAACATTCAGATATTGAAAGAACGTCGTGAAATTGCACTGTTTTCATTTATAAACAACACCGTCGCTGAAAGAATTGATTCAATGAAACTTGTTTATTACAAACTTCTACCGTAAAAAATTAGCTAAATTTGGGTCCATGAATGTATACAATAAACACTGCAACATTTTTGGCTTCATAATGCCAGGTAACCAATAAACAGTTCCAAAGCGTCTTAACGGCAGCCTATCAACCAATTAAGTCACCTTATGCTACATAAATGCCGTTTTTGGCCTAATATAGGGCTGCTTTACTGCAATGCTATGGTAATGCTTCATTAATGCTATTTTGCATTCGAAATGCTTATTACAGGCTACAAGCATTCAAATAGCATTTGAAATCCGACTTTACAACAGATAGCATGCAAGAAGCTGATATAATGCTAAAAAAAACTTGTACAATCTGAAATGCAAATTTAGAGTTGATTTACTGCATATGCTAATGCTTATTGGTTACCTGGGATGTCCAAAACAAAATCAAAACAATACTTCCGCATGTATCGATAGCTAAGTAAAAATATATATAAATATTAAAAACACAATACACTAAGCCAACATTTATATGGTTGAGTGATGTAGCGTTGAAGTGAAACAAAGTTATAGGAAAGGTTTACGAACACAATTGACGCCAATAAATAAAGTTAGGCCCTAACGAGACACCTTTGTCGAATATCCCCAATCGTTCTATAGAAGATTCGACTGCATACATTCGAAGCATACATTCGACAAATCATCTTAACAGACATGGTAATAAAAGTTGGATCTTAGCACCATCCATGTCACACTGAGGGAAATCCCATAAACAACACTAATGATACGCGCGAAACAAGACGAACTGTTCGGCTGTGTTGTGCTCCACTGATATATTTTTATAAGGAAGTGCCACTCGGTCATGAAAAGCCAATGCCGTCAACGTAAATTGAAAATAGCTCCAGCATCGAAGCAACCAGGACATAGTTGTCTTCGAATGTTTACTTTGATCGGCGCTCGTGTGTGACGTCGTTTCAAGGCTACGTAAATCTATTTGTATTTTAAAGAAAAACGAATTTTCATCGCATTAATTGATTGGCGCAGCCTAAAATTAAACCAATTTGTTAAACCTCAGTTGGTACGATACAACTCGCTTCAAGGTCACATCGGTCTTTCAAGTTTGACGATTATGCACGGGCGAGTCAAAAGCAAATCCAAAACGATTCGACTCGACGATGGTCGCGTGCTTTACTTTGAACTGAGCTGAAATACTAAAACGGACCGCACACGAACAAAACTGACCGTCAAAACTTTAAAACCGAAAAAAAACAACAAAAATGGCGTGGAATTTTTAATTGGTTTCAATATTTTTGGTTATATGTCAATAATCAAATAATGGTAGGAATGGAATAATCGTTTGCTACATTTCTTCCAAATTATTTCACGTTTAATGATACGAACATAAGCTCTATCTATCCGGCTAATGATTCGATGTATAAATCATGATTGATTGCCAATTTATTACTGTCATTTTGCAGATTTAAAGTACATCATCTAGAGAACCATCAGTTTCCTACCTGCTGAAGAAGTTCGCTTAAATGTTGCCTTTGTGTACTTTGCCTTTGTTCGCGTGTACCGAAGGGAATGCCTTCATCAGCTCCTTTTCACATTTAGGCAAGTTGCCAGAATGTGGAAATTTAGTAAATATATCATATTTAGACATCTGAAATCATTATTTAGGGAAGGTCCATTAATTATGTCACGCAGTAAGGGGGGAGGGGGGTTTGAGAAAACGTGACGATCCATACAAAAAAATGTGGAGGTCCATACAAAAAACGTGACAAGGGGGGAGGGGGGGTTAAAAAAAGTCAATTTTTGCGTGACGTAATTAATGGACGTTCCCTTATTTCATGTTTCTTCCAGTCCTTTGAGGTTGATATGTGCTTATGATTGTATTGTCCATCATCTGGCACTATTATATGCAATAAAATAATATATTTTTAGATTTGTACAATCGTTTTCAACGATAAATAATGCTTCGCTGTTGAGTGGCAGCTATGGCATCTCTTAAACCATGTTTCCTCTCTTCTTTGTGACCCATGGATATAGCGCACCGGTATTGTAACGTGAAGCCTGCTGTTTTTACATTTATTTGTTTTTAAACAAAGCATCCCGTTTGTCGTCACAATCGCTTTGTCTAACATTTCCGTGAGAGTAAATGAAGTAAGACATACAAATTGCCAATCTGAAGATCAATGACAAACTAAAAGTTTGGTCGAGTACGTCTGTCTTATAACCTGTTAGTAGGCAAATTTGTGATCATAGAAATCCACATATTTCGGTTGATTGTTTTCGAGAGCGGATGGGTTGAACGAAGGAGCGGGTTGAGTAAATTGACATTTGCAGCAAGTCTGGAACTAATTTCGCCTTCACACACATGCACGGAATAGCACTCATACAATATTGTTAGTTTATGTACAGATTGCGGAGCTGAAGAAAACGTTTTTATGATCGGAATGCAATCTGCAGGCTTTTAATAAGTCCCTGAAATTGGTAGCTTTATTCCATGGTTATGAAATTTTCTGAGTCTACTGTTCGTTTCTGAAGGTATGTTCTGATAGATCAGAAGTAAGCAGAGAGATTAATTTCTTAAACTGGGCAGATCTACTTACAGATTATATTCAGTTTCATCAAATGTTCCAGGTGCTGAATAAACTGCTGAAAACCCGTCCCGTACCCTAACTAATCTTAGATTCAGTAAATAATTTATTCAGTAAATAATATTTGTTCATATTTCAACTACTATGGTAATATATTCGGATGCATTGCAAGTGGCGTCGACTCCATTGCGCATCTGATTCGTGCCACAAAAAATAAATACATCTCGCGTTTCATTTGAAAAGGCTTTATCTTTGTTGATCAAATCTCTTCATCGACTTTCTCTTTGGTTCATCACGACTTAACGATTGAATCTGTGGCTCTGCAGCTTGTGCTTTTGCAGTCGCGTTATTCACAGAAGAGAAAGTCTACCAACCCTTTTAAAATGTTACGCGAGACATAGTATCCTTGAGCACTCCATCCTCCCCGACGACGACATCATCATCATTTTATGTTGCAATCATCAGCGACAACGCCTGATATTAATTACCTTTCTTTTTGTTTTGTCTTCATTCATCCAACTTATAAACAGGTCCTTGGACCCCGATTGATGGAGAACAGAAAGCCATTCGAGCTACGCAAAGTACTGATTGTCTACAATGCAATTCAGGTCGTCTTCAGCACCTGGCTGTGCTATGAGGTAGGTTATGGTTGTGCGTGGACGTCGCTCGTCGCCCTTGACTCATGGGCACCACACCAACCGGTTTCTGTGCATTTTCAACAATCAACCATGTCAATCTTATCATCTCACTTCCCCATCTCTATTTACAGGCGTTGGCAGCAGGGTGGCTAGCCGGATACAGTCTGCGTTGTCAACCGGTCGACTACTCCCGATCCATTAATGGACTGCGGGTTAGTACTTGCCGAGCTAGAATTCTATTTCCTAGAGCATTGATTAAATCTTGCTTTATTTCCGTTTTGATTTACAGATGGCTAATGGTTGCTGGTGGTACTTCTTCTCGAAATTCACGGAATTTTTCGATACGTTCTTCTTCGTGATGCGCAAGAGATACGATCAGGTTTCGACGCTGCATGTGATTCACCACGGTATCATGCCGGTTTCTGTCTGGTGGGGAGTTAAATTCACGCCAGGTAAGCTGCAATTGCAACTTTTCTTGTATGCAATCTTGAATGTCACTTAGGTTATTATCATCATCATCATCATCTTCAGAGTGTCTTCAAGTTGCAATAAGTTCATGGAAGGGTGTGTAGTCTGCTGCCTACGCTTGACCCTCTCTTCGGGTAGGCCATAAATTAACGCGACCAGATCGGCTTAGTAGGTCATCTCGCAGTGTTAAAATGTGACATTAGGCATTAGGTTATAAAAATAAACATGAAGCAACAAGCTCTCTACGAACGAGGTTGAAATCTTTGCAAAATTGATATCGACCGTTGCACGCTGAGATGATTAACCTTTCATCATTCTTTTCATTTTCGATTTGTTAACTTAACAGGTGGCCACAGTTCGTTCTTCGGCTTGCTGAACACGTTCGTACACATTGCCATGTACGCTTACTACATGCTGGCTGCCATGGGACCAAAGGTTCAGAAGTACCTCTGGTGGAAGAAGTACCTGACCGTTCTTCAAATGGTGAGTGGTTTGAATCGATCAAAGATGGCTGAAAATGTTGTTCATGCGATGTGTTCCAAATTTTTTCAGATCCAATTCGTCCTGGTGATGCTGCACGCCTTCCAGCTGCTGGTATGGAACCCATGCAACTATCCAATCGCCTTCGCCTACTTCATTGGTGCCCATGCTCTGATGTTCTACTTCCTGTTCTCAAACTTCTACAAACAGGCGTACGCACAGCGAAAGGTAGGTGGTCCATGACGGAATATTTTGGGGTGAATTTTCGGGTGGTTTTAGAAATTGTGAACTTAGAGTTTCTGTAGGGAATTCTTCCGCTAAAAGTAAACTCACAAATTCCTACCGTACACAATTTTTGGCAAATTTGTAATGTGATGTTTTCCTCCATTTAGACACGAGTAGCTTTGATTTCGTGGATACATATTTCGCTTTTAGTTTTGCTCTTGTCGATCTCATCATGGAATATGATTATCGCATGATTTCAATGACACTTCTTCTTATGTTTACTTTTAACTCCTTTGTTCTCATGCTTCCATCTTAATACACAATCGTTTCCGTTATTGTGATTCTGATTCCAAAAATTGGATGCCAATAGAAGCAATACTCCTCACAGAGGCACAGTTCTGCATTTTTAATATAATATAGTGTTTTTCTGAGACCTCACTATATTCCAATTTCAAAACACAACACATAATTTGACAGCTCGAATACATTTGGATTAGAGAACTCAGATTGAAACTGTAGAAAAAATCAACCCTGTGCCAACCTGGGTTGAAACTGGGCGAATAAAAAAGAGCGATTTGACAGCAGTAAGGTTGGAACTAGTGCGAAACTATGTTGCAACGGTTACAACTGAACAAAAACGAAAGAGTAAGTTATGTCAGTGACATAACTGCAAAGTTGACGTAGGACTCCTTATTGATGTGAAGAAATTGATGTCATCGAATTAATAAATTTCTACTATATTTTTATTTAGTCTAAAGAACCATGAGACCCTGACTGATGAGAACCATGAGTGCGTGTGGCTTTACTATAATACGTCTGTCGCACACGGATGCACAGCGAGAAGTGAGTGGATAGCGAAAGTAGTCACCCTTTTGTTTTATACCCACAGCATAACAAATTTTTAATGTATGTTAAAAATCAATTTCTCCGGTTTGCTGCGAATGATCGACGGCAAGTTACTACCGGCACCTTCCGGTCTTGTTTTGTCTCCCATGCCACAACCGTCTGACTGTGACGAGTGATCAAAGTCTTTCTAACTACTAGCAGAGAGCTAGTGTCGAAAACTGAATTCAATTGGTCTGTCTCGCGCACTATGTACTTGAGTTGAATAGCAATACCAAGAAAGAAGAGTCACGAAAATGCTGCACGAAGCAAAATTTACAAAAAGGGACGGGCCAAAGTTGTAAAATCAGGCACCGGCAGCAAAACAATTTTTTTTGCACCACTCTATGTCTTCTTCTTTTTTTTAACATGGATTCGTCAATTTCGTTCGTTAGTTCGTTAGTGATATACACCGGGACGCGGCGTTTAATGAATGCTATGTTCAGCCGTAACGCGGTAACAAGACAAAACTTCAACCAAACTCTTTAGTAAGCTAGCTGGTCGTCCTGAAAAGGACGGATTAAATTGACGTGGGAGAAATAGTTTGCGATTTCCCTTCTTTTTTCGTTCAACTCCTCATCGTTGTGGCTGGCCATCTGCAGGTGACGTGTGATGGCGTTGTCCATCGGCGTACTTGCCGAACACGTCTGTCGCATACGGATGCACAGTGTGAACTGATTGGTCTGTTGGTCGTTCCCACATGTTTCGCAATTGCTGACACGGTTAATGCGGCAGTATGAACCAATCAGAGCGTAGCGCAAATATGATGTCATTTTCGACCAATAGCTTTGTGCGTTCAGAAATTTGTGTGGGACGGGGAAAAGTTATTTTGAAGAAGAAGAAGACATTTGTTGCTCGTTTCCTATGACCTTGCTAGGGGAAACACATTTTTCAACCTGTTGATATGCAAATTTGTATGGGAGCAAAAGAAGGTCATTTTCAAATGAAAAATTGAACTACTTATAGTAATTGAACTTCATTCAAATTTCAATGCAAAAAATTTGTGAGTCTTTTTGATCAAATGGTGTATGAATGAAGTCATTCTGTTCAGTCGAACGAGAGTTATAAGCGTTCAAAAACCTTTCACTTTTGCGTAACGCTCTCATTTTTCAAAATTTTGAAACGGCACCCGGTATAGAAAAGAAAAACGTAGTCCTACGTTATAACGAATTCGCTTTCTTCTTCCCCTTCTGTTTCTTCTTCTTTCTAAAGCGAGTCGCGTCTCCGTGCCAGCTCTAGTGTACGGCAAGGTATACACTTAGATTTTTGACGTAGGACTACGTCTGTGTTTTCAATACTGGGGTACACGTTCGAATTGCGAAAATTTGGAGCGTCACGAAAAATATATAGGTTTTAAACGTTAATAACAAAGTCATTCCACGATTGATTTTCAAAATGTTTGCACCAATCGATCGGAACATTTTCTACGCTTCGATTTAAATATTAAAAACTATTGATTTTTAACATTCAACTATTGACATTAACGCAAATATAAGGTGATGTCTTATAATGCCCGCTTTTTCAGAGTAAATTTACCGAAACACAGTACTTTGCTATCACAGACTTCAAATTTAAGTAAAGAACGTCTCACATGCAGCAGTGCACGATATAAAAGAGGACACCTTCAAATTTTCTTCATTCGCTCGGCAGCCATGGAGCCTGTGCAGAGCGGCAATGGACCAGTACTGCTCTGACAGCTGACGGTTGCAAGTACCCTGCAGAAAAGTACGCGGGCGAGCAACCAGCTAGAATGATGACTCAGCGGCTGTCGCAAGCAAGTGGCTTTTTAATGCAGTCGTGCCAAGCTCGTGGCAAATTTATCAAATCTGGAGGGGAATATGTGGATCATACATATTCCCCTCTAGTTGGTAGTCATATCACGATATGATGAACATGTATATGCATAGATATATATGTAGATTATTTCGAAATAGTTACGTAGTCCTACGTCAACTTTGCGTACAACCCCATTGGGCTGTCCCTTATAGTTTTTACAGAAATCTGTAAAGTTTTACCGAATTCTCAACAGCTGAACGTTCAGTAATCCGATTTTACGGATTCCGGTTTCCGATTTTACGGATTTACAGATATCTGTAGAAAAATTACCGGATTTCGGTAAAATTTTATCGAAATCCGTAAAATTGTATTACCGAACATTCAGCTGTTGAGAATTCGGTAAAACTTTACAGATTTCTGTAAAATAATCTGAGTGTGTACGACGACTATAAGCTCGAATCCACTTTATGTTTACAAATCAAAACCAGCATCCCCAATCCATAACAATTTACGATTAGGGTGAACATGAAGAAGGCGCAGCTACAAAGCAACACCATGCTGGAGGTGGCTGGGTTCAATTCCCGGTCTGGTCTAGGAATTTTTCGTTAAGGAATATTTCTCGACTTCCTGGGCATAGCGTATGATTGTACTTGCCACACAATCATACTAATGCAAAAATGGTACCTGGCATCGAAAGCTCTCAATTAATAACTGTGGAAGTGCATCTAGAACACTAAGTTGAGAGAAAGCAATAAGCTAATTGTGAAAGCAATAAGCTTGAAATGCTAAAAGAAGAAGAAGAAGAAGAAGTGAACATGCAGAATGTAAACAAAAGGGGAATGATGATGGTAATATTTGAAGAAGAATTTCAAATCGTCATTTTCAAATTGACGAATAAATTCAAATACAATCTAGCTTACAGACCAAGAACATTCATTCGTTTTTGAAATTTGAAATTTGCTTATTTTTAATATTCGCCATTCTATGCTAGTACGTTTGATTACGCCATTTTCAATTTAAGCCTCACAAGTGCTGAAAAAACAGTATCGCCCTATCCTATTCGCCTATTTTTGACATTTTCATTTGCCTTCTACTTTTCACCGTTGTTTTTAATAATTTTATCAGTATCGCCTTTTACTTTACGCCAAGTTGATGTTTTGATTTGAATTACGCCCTTCATTTGTCAATATGGCGTAAATCTCAAAGTAAATTGTTTTGATAATAAAACAACAATACGCCCTTTGTAAAGACAATATTTAATGAATACAATTAAAGCACTATCAGGACAGAAAGATCAAAACTCATTGTTAAGTGGTATTAAGGATGCATTACATTGGAAAAACATTTTGTTTATCCTAATTCCAAATTGCCCCGGAAATGTTTACTTTTGATCCATTTGATCTCAAGCTTCAAGCTTCGTGTTTACACAACAACCTGTTGGATTCATTTGTGCGAGGAAACTTCATGAAAAGCAGAATTTGTAAGAATTTCAAAAGCTACCGAAGATTTTGGCTGCAATCACATTTATCGAAAAAATACTAAGCATTCATAGAAAACGGAATATAAATAAATAAACTCATGACACTGATGAAATCTACAAGCAGTGTTGCTGTTTTTTAAACTCTCACTTTGCACTCCACTTATTAACGATAGAATGATGCCCCAGAAGGCACAACTCACGTTATGCACGTATACTTTTGCTAGCCGAATGCTTTGACATTTGTTGGGTTTTTGCTCATGCTACTTCTGTATCACTCACAAGCGGTTTACTTCTGCTGGACTAACGTATGCGTAAAAAAAAATGATTTATTTCTGATGGCGATGAAAAAAACCAACAAAAGATAATTCAATGGAACAAATTCTCCTAAAATCCTACATTCAAGCCTTCTACAAAAATGCCTTGCCGCACTGCCGGGTGGCCTCAGGATAGTTGGTCGAAATATTATCCATGGCAGATGAAAATATGTATGTCGGCTTGTTCTTCGTTGTTGGAGGAGATCCTCCGTTTGAGGTTCGCAAAAAAAAAATCCTATCGGTCGCAGCTGGGGGACATTGGAAGGGTTGGCGGTCTTTGGTACAACGTCAACCGGTTCACCACCTTCAGAGATGTCTTGGCATAATGGGCCGAGGTTATGTCCGGGCAAAGGATCACATCCTCCATCACATGATATTCTTGATGGAAATGACAATTTCCGACAAGCACTTTGTATTGTATATCTTGCCGTTCACTTCATGCTCCGAAGGAAAGAACAGTGACTTGGGCATTCCCTTCTTGCCGATCGTCCACCATAGACGGACCATCTTCAGTAACTTGATGTGGGAGATACATTTGACGACAACGCTTACCTCCTCACACGTCGAACTTCACCGGGATGGTTGTCACCAGCACCTTCAGCCGCTCCTTTTGGGTGATTGTCTGCTGCTCAGATCTCAATAGACACTTCGACATAACAATGTCCATCGAGACCAGGTCATTCTGTACCGTTTGACCGGTTCCACCAACCGCTAGACCCAAAACGCGGAACGATGAGATCTCGGTCTTCCCCTTCAGTTCCTGCTGTACTTTACTATGGCGCAGGTTGGTTGGGCGTCCGGACCTAGGCTTCCATTCGACGCTCTCGCCTTTCTCCAGAAGGGAGAAGATGTTGTAAATACCGGATCGGCTATATCCGGTGGACACGCAGTGCCTCACGATGTCTACCTTCTTTGCTACAGGGTGGAGCTGGCAAAACGAACAAACCGTTGAGAATTTTTGAACTGATAACGCTGTCATTTTTTTCCTGTACACAACAGAGTTGCTACGATGGGCGATGGATTCACCACCAGGTGGCAAAGTAATCGCATAAAAAATCGGTCAGATCAGCCCAAATGTTATTCGAGGAGTTGTACACGAACTCCGCACGCTGCCCAGAATGCTTCAGAGAGATTAACAGAGGAATGACAGAAAAAAAACAATGTTCACGTGTTTATTTTCATCGATGCACTTTGGTACGAATGGCCATATTACGCGACAAAAATCGATATTTCGAAAACCATTAACCTTAGACACATGATATTTTCGGAAGATTTAATTTAAAAACAAGATCTATCCTTTGAATGTGTGGTGACTAGGGGGGTCCTGTACGTAATAACTATTCTAACTTTTTATTCTTATAATTAAGAGGAATTTTTGCTCCTACAGAATTGCAGATGATTTAATTTAATGATACTTTTTTGAAAAAACTTAACTTCTATCTCATCTACGTATCGTTTAATAAGATTTTTTTTTCGAATTTTCCCTAGGGTGAGTCTTGAAAAAAACGGTTCTTTTGCTTTTTTTTTTTTTATTTGCATTCAAATTTGAAAAATTTGTTAGATTGGCATTTTGAAGATATAAGATATTCGCTAATTATTGTATAAACAAAGTTGTAGAGGTTGAAGTGTAAAAAAATACTTTTTCTTCAAAATTGCTTACTCCCTTATTTGCAAATATTTGTAAACACAGAATATGCGAACTGAAGGTAAGTACAAACTTCCATCTAAAAGATCTATGTAAATGTAAATGTAATCTTAATCATAAGAATAAAAATTTCGATTTTTCGATTTATTTTGAACAAAAAAATACCACCCTAGTCACACCCCAAACTAAAAGATGGAGCTTGTTTTTTAAACTAAATCTTCCCAAGACATCATATATCTAAAAATAATGGTTTTCGATTTATCCGTATCATATATAACAATAATGACGTCTGTGTTTTTTTGGGTTAGCAGCACTAACGTCTGCATTTAAAAAAAAAAAAAATTTTTTAGAAATAGATGTTGGGATATTCTTCAGATCCTTTTTGGATCAACTACATCTCAGATTTGACCACACTATTGTCGGTATAGATCCTGCGTTTGAGGATGACCCAGAAGCTCTCGAATGTATGAAGAACTTGCGTTCTTTAATACTTCAATCATATTCAGGCTGTCCATCACTTCCAAAAAGCGGTTGGATAGTCATGAAGAAAATGAATATATTTTTAGGCTTAGGAAGTACTAGCACGACGGTCCTAATCTCAGTCCGAAGTTCAATGATTCGCCCCTAATAACGTAACACACCCTCAAATATTATGTCAAAATAACATTGCGAATCAAAACATACACAATGATTCTAGTTCCGAACGGCACCTATAAGCGCAAGAGTTATTGTAATGTGCAGACTGCAAAGTGTACTTCAGGCCTACGGGTTCTGCAACAATGAACCAATTTCAAATCGCTAGTTTTACATTGATTGTTGATTTTAGTGAAGTGTACTGAAGCCAGATCCATCCAAATCACCACATAATTTCCCGCAGAAGAAGGCCACTTCCAGCAGGCATGTGGTGCTGTAAATCTGCCCATTCACAGCAAGGAAAAGATCAGTGGCAACTTCATCGCTATCTAACCTCACCTCACCAGCTTCTGCGGTGCGGGAGATATCCTTGACTACGTTGTTCACCACCCTGGTAGGTAAGAGGTATATCCGGTCCTCCGCATGTCTTTGCCGTCCAGGGTCAGATATTTCTTGTCGTCCATCACCATCACCACATCGCACTTCCCCGGGGAAATCCCCTTTACCATTGTCTTCAGTCCCTGCTTCTGGGTGCTGGCCCAAGATGGCTGACTTGGACCTACGCTTCCACATAACGATAAATTAGAGGCACTTCATGACGGTTTGTCCAGTAGCATCGACCTCTCGGCCCACCTTCCCCTCGGTTTTGCGTTTCAGCTTCTGCTGGAATTTCCGGCCCCGCACGAACGTCGGACGGCGGGAAACAAGGTTTCTATCGATACTAGTTCGTTCGTTCAACAAGGCGATGATCTTGGAGGTGCCGGAGCTCCTGTATCCCATCGACAGAAAGTTTCCCACGGATTTCTTCACCCGGGGTTGCAGGGGATTGTAAGAACATACCATCGAATGGACGTTTTTCTGCTTTCATGGTTTCAAATGGTTGCAAAACAGCTGATATCACTGTCAAAGTGTGACAATGATTGACGATGCATATGGTGGTTTACCACCAGGTAGCAGGTAAATTTTTAATGCGGATGTTAATCGCATATTGTAACTTCGATGTGACTCGCCTTAGTCGCAATCAAGTTGCCAGCAACCAGATATGTAGACTGTGTGTTGCCAGGATGCAAAATACGACAAATAGCTGTATTTTCAAGACTTGCTTAGTCTTTCCAGAGCTTCTGCGTTTTTTGCTAATGAACTACAAACCTTGCGTTGGGATTTCAAGTCGTGGTAGCCGCAAAATGGTTCGTGGTCCACCATGTTTGGCTCAGCTAAGTCCTGATACTCCGGCCACATAAATTTTCCAGATGCTGCTTCTGATCCTGTTGATAAGTTGCGTCGTGCTTTGTGTCCTTGATCTCTAAATACACTTGTATACAGTGGAGCTCAATCGACTAAAAAATCCTCAATAGGACGAGACTCCAGGAGATTAGTCAGATTCCGGTCTTTAGGCACAAATGGTATATTTTGACTCTCCAGGAACGTTAGCGTTTTTTCACGCAGTGTGATGATGCCTTGTCCGACCAAAACACATAGTCTTCATCCGAGTGATGTTTCTGAAAGAACAGGATGAGAATTTTCTGCAAACTCTCTGCTCGGTAGATTTACTGATTGATGGCCAAGCCACTTAGTTTGAACAACGACTCCGAAATTCCCTTATCCGAAATTGTTATTTATAGTGTAACTTTTTATTCGAACTTGTGTTTGAGTTTGTACCTAACCTTTGGAGGAGTTGTTGATTTGGCCTTGGCATCTGGGACTTGGGCAGAGGTAAATCGCTTTCGTCGTTCAGAACGAAAGAGTTTCCACCGTATTGCCGGATCATCCAGTTGCACTCGGATTTAACAATTTTGATTTGTTTGTTAGTGTACTTTGAGGATCTGGTTTTCTTTCAACTATTCCCTACTTTTTCAGTGCCGTACCGATGTAGGAATTCGACCAATTGAACTTGCTGGCCGCCTCCCGCTGGCTCGCCGATTCCTTGTTGTTAAACATAGTGCGCAGCGATCGGAGCGTCTTCTTATCCTTAATCTTCGTTGGAGGGCCATTACCTTTGGTTCGGATTACTGCCATGGTTGTCAGGGAACTGTATATGACAGTTTTCAAAACCTTTTCACGCTTAAAATGGTCAACCGTGTACTTTGTCCTGTGATCTTTGTTCGCTTGAAAGAATTGTAAAATGCGCACCCGTACTACTTACACTTGAATTGAAAGTATATGTGTGTGTGATAATTTTCAGAAAAACTCTGAGGCTCAGACGTGTGTAACACTTTGCGGAGCCGATATTCAATAGTTCTATTTACAATGATTTGCTTTTTGATATTTGTAAAAGTGGGGTAAAAGCTTTACGTTAACAAGTTAGGCACAAACAGACGTTTAAGCAAGAACAAAATTAATCGTTAACTTTGTGTGAATTTTAAAATCGTTTGCAAGGGCTAGCGTAAGCAATCGCTTGTTCACTAACGCCACGCAGTTCACTGAGTCGAGGTGCCCACTGCTGTGGCAAAGTTGCGGCGTAATATCAAAATATCATGTCGAAGTTCGCAACACGCCACCTGATATTGACACGATGTTTTGACGCGCAATAAGACTTCACATAGTGGCAACAAAACTTACAGTTTGGCTAGTTGCAGGTTGCTTATTGTTATTTGGCGAAACCTTTTAAATTACAGAATTTTACATACGCTGAGATTTAAGCTTGAATGGCTGTGGGTTGAGCATGTGAAATCATTGTAGTGTCTTAGATTTGTGCCTTCAATAATTCGAAGTGACGATGCTTATCAGCTATGATGGCAGCCATATTTGTATTCCAGCAATCCTCACATTATCAGCAGAGAAAGAGCTTGGAATTGGAGAAGCTGGAGCTGGATACGAAGCAATTAGCCACTATTTTACGAACCAAATCACTCCGCGGTTCACTACCGGAAACAAGTTGCAGCGGTTGATTTAATTGCGATGGTTTAGTGATAAACTCGGTTGTCTCTCACCTTAGTAAGGCTTTTTTCAAATTCAGCCGGCGTTGACGTAGTTTTCTGGAAGTACTTGGTCATGTTCCGTATGTTGTTGTTGTTGTTGTTGTTTCGTTATAACGTGGCTTTCAACCTGAGGCTGGTTCGTCCCAGCAGAGAGACGACCCTACATACCCAACATCACATGAGCCGGAACCAACAGCTTTACTTCCCTTCAGAAGGAAGACGTGATCAGAAAATTCCAATGGCGCCATTTGGAATTAATACCAGATCTGCGACGAGACGCAACCATGCTTACCACTACACCACCGATGCCATCATGGTTCGTATGTTGGAGGGTTTTTTCGATGTAAAGAGTGTACCGTTTAAAATAGGCATACACAAAATTAAGTTTTAAAAATTCGTATTTTTTCGATTATCACCAAATTTTCAGGGAGTAAAACAAACAATTAAAGTTAGTTTGGCTTCATTCGTTTAATCTATTTCGCCTTTATTTCTGAGGGCGCAAACCTTGGCCTTAACCCCAGTCATAAGGTTTAGCAGAACCTCAGGATCGACCGTTTTTTTGCATATTAAACCATGCTTTCTTCATTTCTTTTACATTCTTCACAACTTTAGGTCACTTTAGAATGTGCTCCTTCATGATGGCCCAGTGATTTTCTATTGGGCGCAGTTCCGGAGCGCTTGGGGGGTTCAGATCTTTCGGCACAAAATCGACATCATTCGCCTTATACCACTCTAGCACGTCCTTCATGTAGTGGCATAATGCCAAATCCGGCCAGAAGATCGTCGGAGACCGTTGTGGGCCTTTAGGAGAGGGAGAAGCCGCTTTTAAGACACTCTTCCAAATACATCTGTCCTTTCATGGTGCTTGCGATAACGAAAGGTGTACTCCGCTTTCCGCAAGTACAAATCGCTTGCCAAATTTAGAACTTCTTGGCAAACTTCGACATCTTCTGTGTCCGGAGGTTCTCGGGAACATCATACTTATCCTTGGCAGTCACATACAGGATTCCTGGAATCTGGTTGAAGTCCGCCTTTACATATGTCTCGTCATCCCGTACGCAGCAGTATGGTTTCTGTAAACTTCTGGTTCTACAACTTTCGGGTACGGCTTTCTGCAACAGTATTCTGTTTCTCGTCACGATTTGGGGACTTCTGAATCCTAAACGTACGTAGTCCAGCCTAAGTTTTTTTATTCTGTACGAAGTACGTAGTCCAGCCTAAGTTTTTTTATTCTGTACGAAAGTCTTGCTTACATGCAACTTTTAAGCCACATCTCGAACTGAGGCGTTCGGTTTCCGTTTAAGCCCCAATCACGCGTTTGTGATGGTTCTCGTTGACCTGACAGCTTTTTTTCGGATCTTCGCTTTCAATCAACAGTCACACGTTCTTCGAACCGTTTTATGATATCAGACACCGTGGAATTAGCGATTCCCAACTTTCTGCCGATGGCACGATGCGACAGATCTAGGGGGCTATTCACTCTGCCACGTTGTGTTTGCGTTTCAGTTTGTCGGAAGGTGTTTCTATGTTACAACTGTTCTGTCAACACTACAATTGGAAATTTTATGCTTATTGGTAACCATGGACCTTTTCGGCGGTTAATTCACGCATCATTTAAATCACATGAGTGCAACTGAGAGGGAAACAAAACAGTGAGAAACAAACAATCGACTCGTGTAAGTGGTGCCAGATATGAATTTATCTTTCATGAGTGAGTGTTTTTGAAGTGTGGCGGATTGCGTTTATTAGGGTGTTAACACAAGGTGGCCGAGTGACTTACCCCCTGGACAGAACGTTTCACGCACGCACTTTTCTTTTATCGCCATTTTGGAAACTTTTGCGCACCCATTCAACTCACAGCTTGTAAAAAATACACTTTAAACTATGTCTACGTAAACTTTCAACTAATTGCACCCAACGGATCAAAAGTTAGTGCAATTAGAGTGTGTGCGGATTTTAAACGGTACACCCTTTAGTTATATTCTGGCGTGATAATGACGTCTCTTTTCGCTGCTAGTGACTTGAAAATGAAACACAGATATCAGAAAAACGAGTGAAGTAGAGAGAAAAAGTAACCGTGAACACTGATCTACCGAAAGTGAATCTTCGAAAATAGGGAAAATGGCTCTAATTTGGGTCTATAAATCTATGATTAGGCCTATGCTTAAAGTCGAGGCAAAAAATTTTACTTTTACATTTTTATCCTGAAAATTCAAAATACACATAAGTATTGTTTTGATGACGTATCAATATGGGAAAACATTAAGAACAGGCCATTTTTATTGATAGGCTCAATTCCAGATCCATAGACTCAAATTAGAGCCATTTCTCCCAGGGGAAAAGTCACTCTGCCACCTTGTGTTAACACTCTCAAAAACACAATTTGCCACACTTCAAACAAATTCGCAACCACATAAAATATAAATACATATCTGGCACCACTTACACGAATCGATTGTTTGTTTTTGTTTCCCTCTCACTTACACTAATGTATTCAGAGGATGCATAAGTGAGCGTGTATTAAACGTCTAAACCGTCCATGGTCGCCGAAAAGCATAAATTTTAGATTGTAGCTTGTGAAAACACAAAAACACCTTCTGCCACCCCAGAAACACATTCGTACACGATCACACAAACACAACATTACTCACCCCCTGATTTCTCCTTATCTTCAAAAGATAATGAAGAGCATCCAAAAAATTCGATAAGAATAGCAAATGCAATTAGAAGTAGCTTTTTGTTATGATACTTTTAAATCTAACTTCCTCAAAATGAATGACACCATGCCTAACAATACCTTCCCATTTCAATTACAGCCCAAGAAAGCGAAGGACGAAAAACTGGCCCTGGCCAACGGAAACCTCGAGTCTGAACCGAACAAGAACATCGACACCTCGTCGGTCACCTCCAGCTTCCAGTCGTCCAATGGTAAGAGTTCCAGCTTCTACCAGGCCGTCGGTAAGACCGTCGAAGACAGCTACTCGGCCACGAGGCATCGGGTCTACGTGGGATCGGTCAACAACTGAGGCGACGAGACGTAGACTATGTTTCCGTGAGGATACAGCTCATCATCATCATGTGACTCATCAACTAATGCGCAACCAAAAGCAATACACTCACTCATGCATACAATTGAATTTCAATGCAGCGCTTACAATATGGTTTTTTGAGCTTATATACTACATAATCAATAGACATTACCGATATAGGGTTAATTTTGGTCAAGTGATAGCTCATTGTTTTTTTTTCGTCGACTTCCGTTCATACTTACTCATTCTACAATATGACAGTTTTAGTGTGTAAACACTGGGACAAACCGTTCTGTACACCCATTTAAACAAGAATCGATGAGAGAAGATAACTTGATTGTCAATAAGCCTTCGTAATATGCCACCAGATGGCAGAATTTTTACTTCTGCCTTGGACCATTTACATATAAGAGTGTTTCATTGAAAAAAACGACGCACAAAAACTTATAAGAAGCTCTAAAATGTGTTGATTAGCTTTAAAGAATATAAACGTAGAAAAGATATCATTGATATATTGATATCCATGAAGAAGACCAGCGAGACAAAAGAAAATATCAACCAGTCACTTTTCTCTGCCGATGGCCTTAACAGCGGTCACCGAAGGATCCCACCGAGACTCTGTCCACGCTGCACTTGCTCAAAGATTAATTCATCTTATTTTTCGTTCTAATAAACTGTTTACCTTCAAACTGCTTTTGTAATTTACGTTAATTTTTAATAAGATGTAAAAAGAACGTAAGCTACTCACGACGGATGATTGTCAAGCCGAAATAGTTCAACAGCTCTGATGAGGTTTTTTTCTTCGGAAAACTCACAATCATTACATTATTTTCGGAACGAAAATCTATTCCCAAACCTAAGCTAGAACGGACGCTCTTAATTTCCTTCGGTTTCTCGCGTGGTCGTCGAAAAGCACTAGAATAAAAACAGAGCCAGAGATGAGTGGAACAAAAGACAAAAATTAAACCCCCAACGACGTTCAATTACTGTACTTTTTTTTACCGTGTAGCTTGTAAGTTTCCCTAGGGTTTAGTAATTTAACTAGCGTGTAAGAGCTTAGAGATTTGTAAATAGCTTTTCTTTTTTGTCTGTGTCTGAAAATTGCAACTATTGAAAATCCTCCTTGTATTTAGGACTCTGTTTGGAAGGTAAAACACGTACTTATCATTTAATGTTTTTTTTTCTGTTCGGTTGTGTAACTGGATGCGAGTTCAATTCTAGGTCAGAGAAAAAACAAACAGTTGATTGCAAAAAAAATCAAAAAGCATGATTATGCAAAGATTTCATTATTCTTTCACGGGGCAATACTCACATACAGACACATATCTTAGGAAAGAAATTGCACACTTACCTACATGTTTCTGTTTCGATAGAATATTGAAATGAGAAGGATAAGTAACGATCTGCGCGAGAATGAAAAGGATTAGTAACGATAAGAGAGAGAGGCATAAATAAGCCTAATAACTAAGAAAATATGAGAAAAATGAGTGATAGCAGAAACTGATTGCAAAATGTGTAAACGACTGACGTGCAATAATAAATCGATGGATGACAAAATTAACTGACCATCCCGTGTTTAAAAAAAGAAAAATCATGGAAATTGTCTCGGGTTTGGGCTGAACATCCCTTTCATAAGAATGATAAATGATCATGGAAATATTATATTTCACATTCAATTAGCGGTTTGAAATATAAAAATGGAAATGAATCGTTTAAACACTAATAATCATTCATAAAAGCCAAACCTTTACTTTTTCAATTACTAATGTTGTATCACCAAAAACCTGGTGTGAGCGATTATGGGGTCAATTCTAGAAGTCAAGTTGAGCAACTCTGACTCGTTAGAGCCCCAATGAAAAATCTTTGTCGAACTGTAGTGTTGAAATTTTACAAAAAGTCTTTGAAATTTTACAGCATGCAATAGTTCACGACTCTCATCAATTCAGCTGTCATTTTTGACAGCCGAAGAAAAATAATATTGATGTTTTCCACTTTTGTTTCATGAGATTACACTAATGTTTTGACGTAGGACTACGTTACACGTCAAATCGGAACCAACGATGGCTGGTAGAAAACATCCCTAGTAGCACACATGTTGCCATTATGTTGTGAAACATAAATGTGCCAAGTCATAATGCAAGTTGTAGCAATTAATAATAATCGTGGCGTGTTTCTTGGGATGAAGTTTTGGCCGAAAGATTAGTGGCCCCCTAGTAGTCCGAACCTTAATCTACTGGGGTATTGGATTTGGGCGTATATTGAAGCACAAGGCTGCAAACATCCCTAGTGTGGCGACCCAGAGATCTGTCACTAACGCACACACGGTAGTAAGTGTCGGTGGATTCACGTTAAATTGGCGTGTTCTTGCTTCCGGTGTCGTCTTGAGGATGTCATTGATGAAATTTAAGATAGATCGAGAAAATTTGCTGGCAACGGCTGAATAAAGATAACTGAACTTGAAAATGTTGATATTATTGCTTAAGATAGGTTGATATTGGAATTTGGAAAGCAATACCACGAATTTACGCATTTTTCCTGCTGCATCCCTGTGCTACCGGCAACACTGTTAGTGGCCTCCAAAATTCGTCCTCACTCCCAGCAGTGTTACGTATATTCTCATCAATGATCACGACAAAGTCGCCAGGGCTGCAACGTCTTCCTGCATAATCACAAACCATTCTGGACCTCTTTTCTTTATTGTTGACGACCGTTTCCAGTTATTGTTACGACATTTACCCTTACAGTTGACAACTATAAACTAACAATCTTCTATATAGTTTTAACAATATGTGAGATGATAAAGGCCAATAACTGTGTGTCTGTACTCTATGCCGAAAAGTTGGTATATAATCCAGACCGAGTGCAGACAATAAAAATCCATTCATTGACAATATGGCATACATTAACAATATGTATAATGTAGATGTTGTATGGTGAAAATGAGAATGAACTATTCAATAACAATAAAATAAAATGTGATAATAAATCTTACATTCGAAATATAGTGTTGACTATATGGCAAATTGTTTTTCGTTATGCGGGTTCACTCTACCTCTATATTCTTCAACATCGGTATATACTCCAACACCCTTCTTCGCCAGAACTCCCCACAATATTCCTTGCTATTGCCTAACTATCTCGAAAAATGACTGACTGATCCGCTGTAACTGTTGGCCGCTTGATTCCGCTCGACCCGTACAGCAAGAAGTGGTTTGGAG
Source organism: Aedes japonicus (assembly GCA_034211315.2). Classification (NCBI taxonomy): domain Eukaryota; kingdom Metazoa; phylum Arthropoda; class Insecta; order Diptera; family Culicidae; genus Aedes; species Aedes japonicus. The sequence continues at coordinate 27,964 of JASCZW010011392.1, forward strand.
AAAGCGCTTCTTGGTTAGCTGCTTCCACTGGAACGTAAGTGAGCGGACGACAGTTGACGATCGCATTGTGGAGACTCCGACTCCTTGTTCGGACATCCAACATTTTCCTGCAATAGACCCATGACACCCGCGCACCGCAAATGCTCCCACGATTCACGACCATCGCAACAGCCCCAATTATCGTCACCCTTTTTCTGATAGCATATCTTGCATAGCTTATCTATCCCTTCCGAATTAGTTACATTTCTGCCTTTTTTGGCATAATTAAATCTAATTATTTTTATTTAATAATCATTTATTTGTACAGGCTCAATCGAATTAACTTTATAGAGCCAAATTTTCATATTTTTATACATCATTTATCTTAAAACTAAAGTTAGTAGGATAAAGCCGATTACTCGCGGCCGTCTCGAGGTTAATAGGAATTACAAATTACGGATGGGAAGGAGGGTAGAATTTGAAGTCTGGTTTACATAACACATTAAATTTAAATTCAAAATTATCTAAACACTTATAACTATACAACTTGATGGTTTTCTTTGACTTGAACATTTCTTGAAAAAGAAAAACACACACACACACATATAAAAAAACTTATACTAAACATACAGGATAAACTAACCACAATCTTATGCTATGTTAGTCAAAAACACATAAATGAGTTTCATGTACTCCAAATCACGTACAGCCAAAATACTCTCGAATTGGCACATTGGGTTGTTCACCTCGAGCCCGAAGGGAATCATAAAGCTCAGATCTGACTCCATCGATGTTACAGCACAAGATCAAATAACGTGATTCTGCGTCCTGATAGTCTTGTCCACATCACAGAGATTGCTGTCGCTCAGCCCAACCCGGTAGTAAATGAGCGTTCAAAGAATAATCGATTGGACATGAGGCGAGACATGACACGAATGAAGTCTCGACCTACATCCATCCCGCTAAACCAAGATTCCTTCGACACCTTTGGGATGATAGAATGTTGCCATCGCCCTAAATCTCTTTACTCCATTTATACTGCCAGCTGCCGCGAGTGACTGTTGACGAAAATAGGATAAAATCGTTGAAGGCGATTTGTCGATCACAAATATCGCCTTCCATAGCCGCTCCACCTTTGCAAGGCGAGTCCGCTTTCTCATTTCCTGGAATTGAACAATTAGATGGGACCCATACAAAGGTGATGATAAAATCAACGCGAAGATAAAGCACTTAGAAGCTCCTGTATTTTCATGAGAAAATACGAGGAGTGCTATCAACTCTCAAGGGAGCGAATAGCCTCTATAGAACTGAGACTCATCCGTGAAAATGAAGTACTGATCCGGTGTTAATGAGGCAACAATTTCTAGCGTAAAATGTATTGCCGCTAATTCAGTTCGACATACACTGAAACAAGTGAGCTTGGAGTTTACGGTTGGCGCTATAAATTTCATTAAACATTCTGAAGCCTGCTGACTCTCTATCAATGATCCGTCAGTGAATAACGATTTAGTGGAATCAACTTGGCCAAACTTTGCAGCAAATATCACCGGAGCAATCATAGGACGATGATGTTCTGCGGATTCCACGAAGCTCCTGCTTCATGGATAAATCAAAATGAACCGAATTGTCGGAAATCGGAAGCAAACACGATTGGAAATGTTCTGGCGAAGGGCTGACATCCAAAGGAACGTACAATGGTACAAAAGTCATGAAGCGGGTTTGAGAAGTTGTTCAAGACCTTGATATCTAATTCACCCTGGAAACCGATCCGAGAGAGTGGCAACATGCCAGCCAGCACTTCAAGACCTGCGGTGTGAGTCGAGTGCGCGTAACCCAACACGATACGAAGACGACCTGATACTGAATACGTTCCAGTTTAATGAAATGCGGCCGAGCCGCCGAATTAAAACAAAAACTACCGTATTCCACAACTGACAAAATCGTTGTCCGGTATAACGTTGGAAAGATCTTGTGGATGCGCCCCCCACCAGGTTCCGGTAATTGTGCAGAGAAAAATTGATCCCGCTTGGCTGGCGCTTTCGCTTTACATACTCAATATGGGGATCTCCAGGTGCACTCTAGAATCGAACCAGACCCCAAGATATTTAAATGACATGGAATGAGTTATCGGCTGACCCCAAATTTGAAGCCTCGGTTGTAGCTGAGTTATGCTCAGAAAAAACCACCAACCCAGTTTTTCCGCAGAGAATACCGATACCTAGTCCGTAAAGCCTGCAAGTGAAACAATCTGTCTACAGGTATCCTGTAGGGTCTCTGCAGATCGACCTCATTGGGTCCCATGACAGACACTACGCCGTCATCTGCAGCGTTGTCTTAACGTGCAATTGTCACCTAGACAGCTCGTCAATGTCTTTGACATAACAAATTATACAAAGGGGCTTTAAACATGATCCCTGGGGGGAGACCGCGTGTAGCTTAAATCGAAAAGCTCGTAGAGGTTCCCAGGGAGAGAAGCGTCATGGCGTTCTCTTCAGCACAATTGTACAAAAATTATTCATAATGGTGAAAAGCCACAAGCGTGGAGTTTATCAATGCAAGAACTCCAACAGATTCTGAATCAAAAGCCTCTGTATGCCAAAGTAAGAACAGTAGCTACTGTTTCTTTTTAGCAAAGCTAACTGAACATCTGGTGGAGAAGCAACGCGAGACAGTCGTTCGTTCCCTTACCCTACGGAAACCATATTATGATTCCGAAAGCGAGGTTGTTCGTCTCAACCCATTGGTCCAGATGGAAAGGGATCATTTTCTCCAACAACTCTTCGAATACAAGATAACATCGCGATTGGTCGATAGAGTTCGCGTTCGGACGCGGCGCACGCAGGTTTTTGAATCGGCAACCTCACCCGCCTCCAATCAATCTCGGCACAATGTTGAGTTCAGAACTGATTAAAACAAGTTCAATATGCGCCTCTTTCGCGACGTCTGGGAGGTTCTGGCAAGTTGAACTCGATCCCATCAGCCCTGGAGCCGCATTGCCACACGAAAGGAGCGAGAGAGAACTCTACCATTGAAGAGTTACTTCAATCTCATCTATCGAATCGCGTTTTCGCGAGGAATCATCCGCGCCGGCAGCGAATCTGGACAAACTTTTCGAGCGAATTTGAGGATCCATTGGTCCGAGTACTCCTCGCTCTCGTTGTTCGTAGTTCGGTTACGCAACCTTCGCGCCGTTCCAAAGAGTACCTATGGACGTTTGGTGAGATAGCCCGTTCACGAATGTTCGCCAGTAACCAGCGTTTCGGGCCTTGATGAGGCTCTTGCAGTTCGCGTTCGAGAGCCGTGTATACTTCGAAGTGCTCAGGTGTTCCACGTCTACGGAAAACTTTAAACGCGTCGGACTTTTACGGTAAACCTCGGCGCATTGCCGATCCCACCATGGAGAAGGAGGTTTCCTGCGAGATGACGTCCTGGAACTGGTCGAGCTTGAGCTGAAGCGCGCTGTTCAAGATCAGGTTGAGAGGAAGTTATACTCTTCCAGCGGTGAAAGCCTTCTCACCGTCGTCATGGCTTCATCTACTGCTGTCCTAAACTTTGTCCAATCGATGTGACGCGTAAGATCACACGCGACGTTGACAGATTTCGACGGATTGAACCCGGTGGCAAACCGAAATTTTTTATGGGCAAATGATCACTACCGTGGGGATCTTGAATTCACATCCCATGCGCAATCCAACGATAATGAATTCGAACAAAGTGTAGAGGTCTAATCTACCGCCAATCCGAGGATGTACCAGCCAAACGTGTTACTTCTCCATTGTTAAGAACTGTCATACGCAGCAGTTGTCACAGAGGTCATATATCACGAAGACCGGTTGTCATCGCGTCAGTTCTCCCAGCCTGTACCGTGAGAGTTAAAAATCCGCCAGACCAACCGCGGAAGTAGGAAGAACCGAACAAACATTCGGAGAGTTGTTTCTCGGTTAATGGAGGCTCTTGGAGGAATATAAATGAAGCAATGCAAAGGCTTTATTTTTAATAACAACCTGACATGCGACAACTTCAATACCTGGAATGGGAGGAAAGTTCACTTTATAGAAGAGTAGCACTTTCGATCCTCGGCTGTAGCACTCTCTCAACGCCTAATCTCTACGATCAAGACGAATAACCACTGCAAACGCGCAGAATCGGAAGATCGATTTCGGGAAGAGAGAGCCGCGTTTCATCAAAGAGGCTGAATGCATCGCTGCTCGGTAGTGTGAGCTAAAAAATCTAAATGATTCCAACTTAGGAATCAAACTTCGACAGCACAGTAACTGAACTGGTTATT
>JASCZW010011393.1:8764-40996 GCA_034211315.2 Aedes japonicus
AAGAGGTGTCCGCTACTGTGCGGTGGTCACCCTGGACGTGCGAAATGCGTTCAATAGCGCCAGTTGGGCTACTATCGCTGATTCGCTCCAACGTTTTCACGTGCCGGGATACATCTCCAGCTATTTCCAGAATCGCGTTCTGGTATACAATACAGAGGCAGGCCAGAAACGTGTTCAGATCAGCGCAGGCGTCCCGCAAGGTTCGATCCTGGGCCCGGTGCTATGGAACATGATGTACGACGAGGTACTACGGCTTGAATTTCCGAACGGGGTGAAGATTGTTGGGTTTGCAGACGACATCACCCTTGAGATTTGTGGCGAATCCATCGAAGAGGTAGAACTAACGGCCTCGCACTCCATCGGCATTGTAGAGGGATGGATGAGCTCCAGGAAACTGGAGCTAGCGCACCACGAGACTGAGGTCACGGTCGTTAACAACCGAAAATCGAAGCAGCATGTCACGATTACTGCAGGTAACTGCACAATCGAATCGAAGAGGGCTCTGAGGTATCTAGGGATCATGATCAACGACAAGCTGTCATTTACCAGTCACGTCGACTACGCCTGTAAGAAAGCCTCCACGGCTATATCGGCATTATCTCGCATGATGTCGAACAGCTCAGCGGTACAGGAGAGCAAGCGCAGGCTCCTGGCAAGCGTCACCTTGTCTATAATGAGGTACGGTGGGCCGGCATGGGTCACCGCCCTGAGTACTAAGAGCTCGGTAAGCTCGAAAGTACTCACAGACTAATGTGTCTGAGAGTGGTCAGCGCATACCCCACAGTGTCACGCGATGCGGTATGCGTTTTAGCGCGTTTTAGCGTGATGCTCATTGGCATCACAATAAAAGAGGATGCGGAGTGCTTTGAGCAGAGGGGCACAAGAGGAATCCGCAGGACCACCAGAGTTACATCGCTGGTCGTTACGCCTTTCATCCTGGAGCTCTAGGACAATCTGGGAGGCCGCCGTGTTTACAGCGTCCCATGTGCTTGTTCTTGACACATTCTCTGGACAAGATTTTCCGGAGTCGTGTCCCGACTGCTCAGGGCCATCATGCTGTTCCTTGCGTCGTTGAAGCGAAGACACTAGAAGAACACATGTTATGCGATTTCCTCTGCTTCCGCGCATACGGGACTCTAGATCTTACGGATACCTCTCGTGCCTCTTTGCTCGAAGCACTCTAAGTCTTCTTTTATGATGATGCCAATGGACATCATCCTCGCTTAGACGCATACCGACATTTTTGTGTCGCGACACGACACTGTGCGGTTATGCGCTGACCACTCTCAGACACATCAGCCTGTGGGTACTTTCGAGCTTACCGGAGTAGCTCTTAGTACCTCAGTATGGAAAAGGCGACGCTGGTCAGTAACTTACGCTTGTTCCCCTGTATTGCTGAGCTATTCGACATCATGTAGGATAGTGCCGATATAGCCATGGAGGCTTTCTCGCAGGCTTGGTCGACGTGGCTGGTAAAGTACAGCTTATCGTCGGTCATAGCCCCCAAGTACCTCATGGATCACTTTGAGGTGATGGGGCAATCATCAGCACTTGTCGTAGCACTGATTTTATGTTAATGACCACAGGGATCTCCATTTTGTAGTGGGCTAGCTCCAGTTTCCTGGAGCGCATCCATCCCTCGACAATATCGATGGAGTACGAGGCCGTTAACTCCTCCTCCGCTATGGATTCACCATACACCTCTAGGGTAATGTCATCCGCGAAACTAACTAACTATACCCCGTTAGAGAACTTCCATCTCAACACTTCACCATACATCGTACTTCAGAGCACCGGGCCCAGGATTGAACCTTGCGGAACTCCTGCGGTGATTTGAACACGTGTTTGATCCTCCATAACTGTACCCGATTCTGAAAGTAGTTGCTCAGGATCCTTTACAAGTACCTAGCGACCAGGAGGCATTGGAGGGATTTGACGTTCGCCTCCCAACTGGCGCTATTGAACGTATTTCTTGGCTTCCGTCTTGGTGGCGGACCTGATGACATCTCTTTACGGATGCCAAACTGGTTGTTGGACAGTCCATCTGTACCCTCCGTGTACTTCGGAAACATGTTGAGGACCCTCTCTAACACTTTACCCGTCGTGTCCCGCAAGCATATCGGACGATATGCTGATGAATCACCTGATGGCTTCCCTGTCTTCGGTAGCAATACTAGAGTCTTTATCTTCCAGGCGTCTGGGAAGTCGTCCTCGTCCAAGCATCTTTGCATCACCACCTTGAATATTTCGAGAGCCAGTGATATAGCCGTCTTGATGGCCAGGTTCGGTATACCGTCGGGTCCTGGCGCTTTGTTCGCCTTTAGCGACTTTCCTATCACAACAAGTTCATCATTCGTAACAGTCGCTTCATTTCCATCTTCCGCGGTGCCGTTGTTATTGTCATGGGGCAATTCTACAGTTTGGAAAAAGGGTCTTCCATCTCGTTATCGCAGGCAAGTATGCATGCAACTTGAGCATCTCAATTCCGATAGCAACGGTTGATTCCAGCAACTCAACTCGAATCAAGTCTTGTTCGATATCAACGGAAGCTTCGAGACCAGAAGAACGTACTCTCGTAGACAACACAAGCTACCTCGAGGTTCGGAGGTAGGCAAAAATTCAATCTTTCGGTAATATCAGAACGTGAGATGCTTGCGTACCAATATCGTTCAGTTACGGTTGCTGCTCACCATCTGCGACTACGACATGTTTTCACGGAAGCTATATAGCTGTCTAGGTCTATATAGCTGTAATAAGGGTGTCCACGATGAAATTGCCACACACAAAATTGATTCGCAAAATTCGAGTTTTCATCCGATTGCCATCAAATTTTCAGGGATTGAGAAATAACTATTAAACTTCATTTTACCATTTTATTCGTATTTTATTTACAGTCCATACGCAAATGCCCGCACCTTGGCCTTTACCCCGGCCATAAGATTCTGCACAACCTGTGAATCAACCGGTTTTTGCATGTAAACCCATACTTTCTTCAGTTCCTCGACTGTCTTCACTACCTTAGGTCGTTTAAGAAGGTGCTGCTTCATAATCGCCCAGTACTTCTCGATGGGGCGGAGCTCCAGAGTGTTGGGAGGGTTGAACATTTTCGGCACGAAATTGACCTTATTGTCCGCATACCACTTCAGCACGTCCTTGGAGTAGTGGCATGAGGGCCAAATCCGGCCAGAAGATTGTTGGGACGTTGTGGGCCTTCAGGAGAGGAAGCAGCCGCTTCTGGAGGCACTCTTTTATGTACACCTGTCCGTTCACCGTGTCCTGGGTCACGAAAGGTGCACTCCGCTTCCCGCACGTGCAGATGGCTTGCCAAACCAGGAATTTCTTCGCAAATTTGGACATCTTCTGAGTGCGGACATGCTCCGGAACGCTGAACTTATCCTTGGCCGTGATAAACAGGTTGCCGGGGATCTGTTTGAAGTCGGCCTTCACATATGTTTCGTCGTCCATGATGCAGCATTCAACTTTCGTCAGCATGTTGAGGTACAACTTCCTGGCACGGGTTTTGGCGGACTTGTTCTGCTTCTCGTCGCGATTAGGGGCCTTTTGTACCTTGAACGTTCGAAGCCCAGCCTTAGTTTTGGCCTTCTGGACAAATCTTCGGCTTAGGTGCAGCTTCTTAGCCACATCCCGAACGGAGGCGTTCGGATTTCGGTTGAATACTTTTTCCTTCACTTCTGGGCTTCCGATCGGTGGTCAACCGTTCCTCGAACCGCTTAATCACTCGCGACACCGTGGAATTCGCGATTCCCAACGTTTTAGCGATGGAACGATGCGAGAGATCCTTGTTCTCGTGATGAATGCGCAAGATTTTATCACGCACGAGCTGTTCTTTCGACTCCATTTCCGCGAGTTTTGATCACAGGACTTTAAAACTTGCAGGATGTAAATAATGCACTATGAACTAAATCCACCCAAATTTTATTCTACCGAACGGTTAAAAAGTTAGAGCAATTTCATAGTGTGGCAATTTCATCGTGGACACCCTTTATCATCCATTGTTGTTCCGTTGTGATAGTAGTGCATCAACCAGCCAACATACTCGTGGTGGGAGCGCATTTATTCCAGTAAAAAAACACCTTTATTGCGAGGCAATTCCATTGTTGGATTGTGAACTATTGGATGGGTACTTGAGAAATGGCAGTTTGTGTAAGATCGATATATCACAGAGCATCATTGCTGTTTATTTTCTACCGAACTCACACGCTGAAACCGAGTTCGCAACAATGGAAGACTCCTTGATCTTGCATTCATAAGTTTACCGGAGCATGTGGACCTGGTTGAACCTCCCACTTCACAATTATTTTGTTGCGATAGATGATAATTTCGAAAACTTTGCATAGGGCATAATCAGAGATGACTGAATTGTTAGGGAAAAAGTCTTAAACTCCTATATTTTCCAAATTATTTCACATTTAATCATACGACCATGATCTCAATCTGTTAGGCTAATGATTCGATGCATGAATCATTATTGATTACCAATAATTTAATGTCATTTTGAAGATTGAAAAAACATCATCCAGAAAACCATCAGTATCATACTTGCTGATGAAGGTCGCTTGAATTTTGCCTTTGCGTAATTTGCATTTGTTCACGTGAACCAATGTTTTAATCGTCTCCTGTTCATCCTCTTGTCAGGATGTATTGTTGAACATTGAGTTGATTTTATTTCATATTTAGATGATTTGAAATCCCTATTTATTCCATGTCTTTTTCAGTTATTTGAGGTTCATATAAACTTATTATGATGTTGCCCATCATCTGGCACTAATAAAAGGCAATAAAAAAAAATGTTTGGAGCCCTTCAACAGTATTCTGAGAAAAATTTGATGATTTGATTTGATGGCTTACCGAAAGAGTTTTTGGGAGAAGCAGTTTATGCTGCCACATATCTTATAAAAAGATCTCCAATGACTGCATTGTTAGATAAAGGGTGTATTCGATAAAAATGGCACACAGTAAATCTTCTGTAACTTTTGAATCGTATGAGTAAAAAACCTAGAAATTTGAGTAGATCTTATCCATAGTGTATTATTTACATCTGCCAAGTTACATAGTTATACATTCAGTAGTTCCAGTCATGTCGTCGAGACAAGAAATTGTCCGTGAGAAAATTTTGTGCACTCACAATCAAAATCCAGGGGCGTCCCACCGGTGGATTGCTAAAAGGCTTGGAATTGCAAATACAACTGTGTCTCGTGTAATAAGAACCTTCAAAGAGCGTCTGAGTGCCCAATGGAAGGAAGGGAGTGGTCGTAAAAGTGGTCCAATGGACAGTAAAATGGCCAGGAAAGTTGTACAACAATTCAAGAACCGTCCAAACATGTCAATTCGAGATGTCGCTAAAAAGTCTAAGGTGTCAGTCGGTTTTGTCCAGAAAACCATGAAGCGTGCTGGGTTACATGTTTACAAAGTGCAAAAAGCCCCAAACCGGAATGAAAAACAAAACATCACTGCGAAAACCCGCGCCCGGAAACTTTACACGAAGCTGCTCACCAAATCCGGTTGCATCGTGATGGATGACGAAACATACGTTAAGGCCGACTTCCGTCAACTTCCTGGGCAAGAATATTTCGTTGCCAAGTCGAAGTTCGATGTTCTGGAGGATGTTCGAAAGAAGAAACTATCGAAATTTGCAAAGACGTTTCTAATCTGGCAGGTGATTTGCGGATGTGGTGAAATAAGTGCTCCCTTCCTCACTGCTGGAACAATAAACGGTGCGATTTTTTTTTGTCTTGATTATCGAGATTTTCAGCCTCGGGCTGGTTCATATCCCGTCGTAGTCAGTCAAACACCACTTTTTGGGCATTTTCGTAACTTCTCCGGGGGTGAGATTCGAACTTGTGACTTAGGCGTGAGAAGTATGGATGTTAACCAATACGCCGGGGTCGCCCCCACGGTGCGATTTACACGGAAGAGTGCCTTAAGGAGCATCTCTTGCCATTCATTAAGAAGCACAAAGGAACAACTCTGTTTTGGCCTGATCTAGCATCCTGCCACTACGCTCGAAACGTATTGGAGTGGTACCGAGCCAACGGAGTCAATTTTGTGCCAAAGGATATGAACCCACCAAATTCACCGGAACTTCGTCCAATTGAAAAATTCTGGGCAATTATGAAAACGGAACTTCGCAAACATCCCAAAACTATAAAAACAGAGCTAGAATTGAAGAAAATTTGGGTAAAAACAACAAAAACACTGGGAAAATCGGTTGTACAAAACTTGATGGGTGGAGTGAAAAGGAAGGTGCGGGCATTCGGGATGGGAGACGAAATTGAATAAAACAAATGTTGTAAATCAAAACTCATTAATAGTTCTTCATTCCCTGAAAATTTCAAGAAAATCTGATAATCAGTTTAATTTTGATGAGTATATATGTGTGTGCCATTTTTATCGAATACACCCTTTAACAGCACTTCATTTAAAATGTTGTTTGGACATAAACCAGACGTAAGCAAATTGCGAATCTTTGGTTGGTCTGCAGAGAGAAACGCAAGTAGCTGTCAGTTTATCGGATAATAAAAAAACGGATACAGGTTGTGGAATGCTTCAACAAGAAGTCTTAAAAGATGTTGTCTTGAACGAGGGGAAAGATGATTGAATCTAACGGAAACAATCAATCGGAATCTGGTGATAAAGCAGAGGACGACTTGTTGGATTCAGATACCATCCATTCAAGCTGAAGAAAGTGACAACTTGGATTAAAGTTTCTCTCAAGGCGAAGTAAAGGGTGTCCACAGTTAAATTGCATTACTTGCAATAAACTGTAACACTTCGCCCTTTGGGTTAATTTCTACAAAGTTTTGGGTGAAATGACCCCAGCCTGTATTGTTTACATTGCGTGATGGATTTAGTTTAATTATGGAATTTGTCGTAGTTTCGAAAATGGAGTCGAAGGAACAGCAAGTGCGCGACAACATTTTGCACACGAACCTCGACAACCCACTTCTTTCGCACCGATCCATCGGAAAAATCGGAAATGTTGAAAATTCACCTGTCTACAGTGTCTCGTGTCATAAAGCGTTTCGGGGAACGTTTAACTGTAGATCGGAAGAAGGTTAGAAAGGTATTCCGTACTGTGTGAAGGATCACAAGCGAGTGGTTGCTGTCTTTAATCGCAAACCCAGCTGTTCTGTACGAGGTGTCGCGAAAAAGTTGCACTTGACCAAAAGTTTTGTGCAGAAAGTCAAGAAACGAGCCGAGTTCCGTTCATTCAAAGTTCAGAAAGCTCCAAACGTTAACGGAGAACAAAATAGTACAGCTAATACACGTGCGCGTAAACTGTACACACAAATGTTGACGAAACCACACTGCTGCATAATGGACGATGAAACACACGTAAAAGTGGACTTTAAACAAATTCCCGACAACTAGAAGACAAGTTCGATGCTCCAGAGTCTCTCAAGAAACAGCAAGTGTCAAAGTTCCCCAAGAAATTCATGATTTGGCAGGGGATTTGTTCGTGTGGTAAACGGAGCAAGCCTTTCGTGACAACTTCAACTGAAAATGGCCAAGTTTACATGAATGAATGCTTGAACTGTTTCCGTTTCAAAACACACCGTTCCTACAATTTTTTGGCCGGACCTAGCCTATTATCACTACTGGTACAAGACGAATGGTGTCAATTTCGTGCCGAAGGATCTTAATCCCCCAAACTGCGGCGGAGTTGCGGCCAACCGTAAAATATTGGGCTATAATGAAGTACGAACTTCGTAAGCAACCTAAAGTTGTCACTACAGAACAGGAAACGTTGAAGTCATAGTTAAAAGCGGAAAAAATGTCGATTCAAGCGTTGAACAAAATCTTATGCGGGATATTATGAAGAAAGTTCGGGTTTTTGGATTCGATAAAGAAATACAGTGAAATAAAAGTACCTAAACCAAGATTATACATTGTATTTTATTCCCTGTATATTTTATGACAATCGGTTGAGATACTTGTTTTTGAGGACGCGTTTAAAGTGATCCAATTTAACTGTGGACACCCTTTACAACAAGAAGAAAGACGAAGTAGCAGAACTCGTAAACAACCGTGTTGGTTAAACGACTACGAGACAGCATTTTGTGTTACGAACTATTTTGAAGATATATCTCAATGCTCGAGCTTCGAAGTGATAGGAAGGACTTGGAGATTTCTATCCATGAGGAGTTGCAGTCATTAAATGTAAACCAAACTTGGACTATAATGGAACAATTACCAAAGGATAAAAAGACAATCGGATCCAAATGGGGTTTTGCAATTAAAAGTGATAATCAGTACAAAGCCAGATTGGTTACGAAGGGTTACTCGCACAGACCAGGCTTTCATTATCATGAAACCTCTGCTCTTACAAGAAGAAGTATATATGTGCCTATCGAATGATCAATTTCGTTAATCAAGAATAGTAAAGCTAACTAAACGCTTGTACGGATTAAAACAAGCTGGGTGAGTTTAAAACCAACTTATGATGTTCATGTATTGATAATTGGAAGCTCTCTAAGTGATATTCAATGGATCAAGCAGAAACTATGAAAAATATTCCAAATGAAAGGTTTGAAATAAGTATCACACTTTTTGGGTATGGATAACAAGCGTGATGTTCACAAACATATCTTGGAAATATCCCAAGAGCAGTATGTTTCGAAAATTTTGGAACGTTTTGGTATGAGTAATCGTAATCCTGTTTCGGCTCCTATGGATCCGAATGGATGAAATAAAATCAACCTCCCACTGAACATCCATACAGAGAGTGAATTGGGTGTTTACAATACCTCGCCTTATCAACAAGACCAGACATTAGTGCAGCTGTCAACATATTGAGCAAATTTCAGTCTGCAGCCTCAGATATTCATTAGATTGGATTGAAGCGTATATTTCGTTATTTAAAAACTACATTAGGAAGTAAAAATATCTACCGAAAACATGAAGATAGTACTCCATTGGATGAAAGAAAATCGATTTCGCGATATGTATTTTATTTGAAAACTTCGTCAACCCACTGTTAGTCTTTCATCAGCTGAAGCAGAGCTGGCGCCACTATGTTCTGATACAAAAGTCGTTATAAAATTTTCTGAAGCAGCTGCAAGTAGAAAACTTGCTTGTAATCATCCATGAAGATAATTTTCCATATATGAAGTTCTCAGAAGAAAACAGGGAAAATCAACGCATAAAGCACATCGATATAAATTTCACACTAACCAGAGTTTTGATTAAGTAGGGTTTGCTTAAACTCAAGTACATCCCATTCCAGGTGCAACCAGCAGACGCTTTCACCAAGCGTTTGCCAAAAGTTCAACATCAAAGATTGTTTCAGTTACTTGATGTTAAAATTGAAGGGAGTGTTAGAAGTAAGAATATAATTTTTACTTTTGTATACCTTGAACATATAATCATGTGTGACACTGTAACCATCTTCTAATAAATAGTATCGTGTATGTATTAATCGCTAGAAAAGAATGTTGTCTAATAATTAAGTTCTAAGAACAAACCATTTATAGATTTAAAGAAATCTGCTGGGCTAAACATATAAAAGATGGACTACCTTTGGAAGATATTGACCTCATATCAGCAGCAAGTCGTGAACTGGCCTTTTTCCTTTTGCCTTCCACACGTGGAACAAAACGCAATCATACAATGTTGTTAGTTTATCAAAAAGCAATACGCATGCTTTTCATAGGTACCTGCAAATGGGAACTATTTCTTGGTTATGAAAGTTTTTGATAAGCTCGTTTTTGCCAAGGGATTAACGTCCAAAAATTGGCAATTGTAATTACAGATTACATACAGCTTCATCAAATATCCCAGTTGATGCCTGTGACGCCGGTGATTACAACTAGTTGAAAACAGCACGCCAGAGCTCCGCCCAATCGAAAAATATTGGGCCATCGTCAAGCGGAACCTTAAGAAGAGTTAAAAATCTGTCGTGAGCGAGAAACAGTTTAGGGCAAACTGGCGTTCTGCGACGAATAAAGTGGACAAGGAGATTGTATAAAATTTTATGGCAGATGTTAAACGAAAGACCCGACAATTTGAATTCGGTAAAAAGGAAGCTTAGCTGAATATTTCTCCGGGTATTCTGTATTAACTGAAATTGAAGGATTTGAATTATTATTAAAAACTTTGTCGACTCATACACATTACTGTTTGACCAAATTTTGATCGGAACACCCTTTAGTGGTTAACAGAGCACAATTCAGGTTATTCTGCAACAAGGTCCGGTGTGCTTCAGTGCAGTGTTCTTGGTCCTCTGATATTCAACATTTTTGTAATGTTATGTTATCGGTAGATCCTTGCAATTCACACATACAATTGCTTTGAATTAAGTGGAATGCCTGTGCAAAGTTTCAGCTAATCCGAAAATGATGAATTAATAAAATTATATTATTTCGTGCTATTGCTGGGAACTGATCAGTATTTGGGCAAAAATTACCCACTTTACCGATAAAACTCTCATAAAAAACACTTAACTGACGCTTAATGCGTAATAAGCTTTTTCTTCATGGCTGTCCGAGGTCCCCTAAATAGCTGTTTCCTGTTCTCGGCATTGCAACTACGTTTTTGTTTCTTCCGGTTAAGTAATATTTTACCAACAACAAAAAAATGGCCACGGCTCCATCCCACCCGTTTATGAACCCACTTTATTCATAGGCCACTGAGCCCAGTCAGCTTGCTAACCTAACCTCTGTCATTTAGAAACAGAACCAGGCTGACCTCTCGCTGGGCTGATAAATGTTTTCGGCCTATGTTTCCCATTTCCTCCGCAAAAAAAAAATGACGTAGCTGAAACTTAAAAGTCACCACCTACAGCTTTGGTGGCATTTCGAAAGTCTCGTGTCATGGTGCTCCGAACAAGCCTTCAAGAAGCATGTTACTCATAGCGTATGACACCCACACTGCATATATCAACAGAATTAAAGAGCAGAAAATGAACGTACTTTTTCAAGCAACTACCCAAAGGAAAAGGACCGAATCGCTGCCTACTTCCGGTGTGGGTCTACTCCCTTAGAAAGCAACACACTACGGAACATCATGTTTATACAGAACTACTTGGCATTGGACGTTCTCCATATTCTGTGTACGGAAGCGTACAATTAATCGTCCGCCGATAAGAATCCGAACGATAGAAGGAGAAGGGGCATTATTCAAGGGAAAAAAGCAAAAACTTTGGCTGGTCTTAAGGGACGATGGCGTCTCGTCAATCAACGACGATCGGCACGGGGAATGGCACGCGTCATCAATCTTTTACGACTTTTCGCTGGGGAATGTTCCGTGCCCGTTGTGCCAGCTCCGTATTGGATTACGGTTTTCCGGAGGGAGAATGCCTATTTTTTAAAAGTGGATCGATATGGTTGGGCTCCTATGCGCTAAAGTGATGACTACAAAGCAAAATTTAAAAAAAAATCCATTTTAATCTCGGGAAAAGAGGATTGCGAGGAAATGTTGTATCGTTTCCATCTTGTACATTATAATTTCCGAATCAGGTCCGGTTTTCCTTGATGTTGGCTCTAGCCGGATTTAACAGGGATTAATTATAGGTTCTTCATCTAGGCCCGTTTTTTTTCGGCTATCGACTTTGTAATTCCTGTCGCAACCAATGCAACAATAAAAGACCGCTTACCCAAGTTC
Organism: Aedes japonicus; assembly: GCA_034211315.2. Lineage (NCBI taxonomy): Eukaryota > Metazoa > Arthropoda > Insecta > Diptera > Culicidae > Aedes > Aedes japonicus. The sequence goes on from JASCZW010011393.1 coordinate 20,387, forward strand.
AGTGATGCTAGTAGATAATCAGTTCTTGGCGGGGTTCGTTACTATAGATACAGGAGTAAACATAGATGATCGAAGATGAATCCGTTTATATTCAGACTAAATGATCTCTCAAAACCATAGGAAATAGATTAATTGACAGTTCGTTTCTCTACATCGTATTCATCTTCTGGATTGGAAGTGCTTTTTGCTTATTTTAATCCTTTCCGAACCGTCGCACAGTGGGCAAAATCGAACTAAAATCCCATTAATTTCGACGGCGCAGGGTAGGAGTCCTGAAAAATAGCTTATATTACAGGAAAAAAATGGGGGTAATCGAATGGAGTAGGTCTCATTAAGAATTAAACAGTATGTGTTTCATTTTGGCCATTTTTTAGAATTATTTCCCAAAAACTAAACTTGCTGCTACTAACCCAAATGTACTGTAAATTTGCAGAAAAAGCTGAAGAACTGAATGGAACAAATTTCACTTTGATTGGATGCCAGGAATTGATCTATTTGCCAGTTTTACCCGATTCTCCCCTTATGCTTGAAAAAACTCATATGCCATGCAGTTCTGAAGATTGGCGCTAGTAATATTACTCTCACTAGCACTGTACTTATGTAAAAACGTCCGGAAAAAGCTAATGGCGATGGTTTCGTTTAGGATTGACATCAGTAAAAGGCCACTTTACCCGATTTTCCCTCAAACATGAAAAATCACTCATGCACGGAAATGAAACCAACACCATTCGATTTCCCGCATTTTTCCCATAAGATAAGCTATTTTTTAGACCTCCTACCCTGCGCCGTCTAAATTATTGTGATTTTGGTTCCATTTTTGCCCACTGCGCGTCGTTTGGTGGAATAATAGCGAATTCGTTTTTGATCCAGTAAGAAACTGGACCGGGTAGCAAAATTGGATCTGTCTATGTTCTGACAAACTTTAGATTTTTAAAGCGGAGCTCAAACCTCTCCGTCCGAGATGTCGCAAAGAAGCTGGAAGGGCGCCTTCAACCGTGGATAGAGCTAAAAAACGAGCTGGACTGTTGACTTACAAGAAAGTGGTTGTAGTATACAGAATATGTGTGAAGGAAATGTTAAATGATTTGAAGGATTTTAAGAGTAAAAATTTACCTTTCGATTTGGGTATAATCATTTGATTTGAGTATAATCAACATAGCGTGGAACGAAATAAAACTTGTAGGAAGCTATGCGAAAATCTCCTCACTTTATAACAGTAAATAAAACCAACGCAACGCATTGACAGGGAGGCCGTTAGCTTTAAAAACCAGCTAACTGTGCTGATTCAGTTCAACATTCCAGTTTGAACAAGCGACATGTTCGGTCGTGTTTTTCGCTCTTTTGATACAAAGTTTGTTTTACGTCAAGAAACATCGCTGCACTAAGAACAAAGTTAATCCGCTCTACAAGCTGTGCAGTACCGGCACAAAAATCATGTGCCTAACGGAAACCAACTACCGTGCTGTTGGAGCCTAGTCGCAAAGCAATATGAGTTCTATACGCACGATGCACTAGGAAACAAGCCGCTGAAGGTGATCCTCGGGAAGAAATAGTCAAGGGGCTGCAAGCGGCTGCTCTTAAACCAGTGAAGGTGTTCACTATAAGACGACAGCAACAGGGAAATCATCGATCAGGGACCAACTCTATCTGGTTCACCTGGCGAAGGGTTCCGTTACGATGACGGAACTGATGAATACACGGGCCCTCTTCAACGTCATTGTCGAGTGGGACCGGTATCGCCCGAGACAACACGACGTGACGCAGTGCCTTGTGTTTGGCAACTGCCTTGTGTTTGGCTACGGAACCCGAAACTGCCACATGAAACCACGGTGTGGCAAGTGTGCTGGAGCACACGCCACCAAGGATTGTGCACCAATGGATGAAGGAACACCACCAAAGTGCGCCAACTGCGGCGCTAATCGCGAAGGTAACAACCGATCCTGTTCCAAACGTGTGGAGTTTCTGGCGATCCGCAAACAGGCGTCTACTAAGTCCCGGCCTGGGCAACGCCGTCCGCCACCTCGACTGGATGAAGAAAATTTCCCGACGCTCCGGTACCAGGTGCCAAATCTGTTGCCGATCCCATTGAATCACCGCCAAGCAAACCACCCATCAGCCTCCGTTCAGCATCGATTTGCAGCAGCCGCCACCGCCTCCACGTCGGCTCCTCCTCCAGGCTGGGCCAATCCGGGATGCAGTACTTCCACGCAACCACCCGCCGATGGACAGCTCTACGACTCGGAGCAAATGGTCGAGTTCGTCCAAGAGCTCTACCGCCAACTACGTTCCTGCCGCTCCAAGGAGGAACAGCTCAAAGCCGCCACATCCGTGACGATGAAATTCATTTTCAAATATGGACCATAATCGCACCATCAACATCGTAAATTGGAATGCTTGTTCCATCCGGAACAAAACAATCGAGCTCGGTGACTTCCTTAACAGGAAGGCCATCGACATCGCCATCGTCACAGAGACACATCTCAAGCCGGAACTCACCGTTTTCATCCCAGGATACCGGATTGTGCGACTTGATCGTAGCGGCTCTAGTGGAGGAGGAGTTGCGATCGGCCTGCGCTACAACATCAACTACCATCTGCTTCCGAGTCTCCAGCTGCAGTCAATCGAAGCCATCGGAATTGAGGTCGGAACTGTCATCGGCCTTATCACCATCATCGCGGCCTATTGTCCCAGCAAGCCAGCAACGCTAACGGTACTACGGAACCACATTTGTAAGCTCACTAGGAGCCAGGAGAAATTTATCATCGCCGGCGACCTAAATGCAAAACACGAAACCTGGAGGAACACCCGGCGGAATCGGAACGGAATAATTCTGCAGAAAGACCCGGAAGAGGGACATTACACCGTCCTGGGCCCGGATACTCCCACCCGGTTGAGCAGATCCAGGGCCCATTCGACAATTGACATCTTCCTCACCAACACGGGGAACAACATCGCCAAGCCGATCGTACACCAGGAGCTCAGCTCGGACCACTATCCGGTGGTGGTCGAAGCTGGCTCCTCGGTCAACCGGCATCGGATCACCAGACGAAACTACCATCGCGCCAGTTGGGAGAGGTTCCGACAACACGTTGATGACATCGAACGGCAGCTGCAGAGCATCGAGCAAGCGATCTCCCAGGCCCGGGAGCAACATGTACCGGTGATTGATCAGGTGAGCAACTTTGTACCCTTAGGATCGATTGATAACTCCTGCAGAAAAGACTACTGAGATAAGTCAACACTACGGCAGCTGCCATAATCTCAGACAAAACATCGTCAGTCCACACGAAGCTGCCATTAGCGCGCTTATTACTAACATCCATCTAATCCCCAACGATTTCACTGATGAGATGGAGATCTCAGCTGACGAATTGTTGACTTATATCAAAGGCTCAAAGAACATGAAGGCCCCTGGTTTCGACAACATCGTGAACTTGGAGCTCAAGCAATTGAGCCACCAGTTTTATAACCATCTGGCGATGGTTTTCAATCAATGCCTGTGACTAAGCTACGTCTCCTCGTGTTGGAAGTCTGTCAAGTTATCTCCATCCAGAAACCTGGGAAAGATCCTTCGTGTTCCAAAAGCTATAGGCCCATCAGCCTTCTCTCAGGATTATCCAAGCTGTTTGAGAAAGCGATCTACCGTTGGCTTCTTTCATCTGCCGACGAGCTGAACATCTTGCTCGACGAACAATTTGGCTTCCGACGTGGTCGGTCGACAATTCACCAACTTAACCGAGTCACTAACATCCTCAAGCGGAACAAGTCTGTTGCGAAATCAGAATCGACATCGAGAAGGCCGTTGATAACGTGTGGCACGATGGCTTGGTGTACAAGCTAAAACGCTACAATCGTCCCATCTTTCTGGTGAAGATAATTAAAATTATCTGTCGAACAGGACATTCCATGTTTCGCTACAAGGGGCAGTTTCCGATGCACAGGAGATTTCCGCCGGTGTTCCGCAGGGAAGTATGCTAGGTCCACTTCTGTTCAACCTATTCACCTCGGACATACCCCCACTCCCTGAAAATGGATCTCTGTCTTTGTTCGCCGATGATATATCAGTCTTCCACAATGGTAGGGTAACAAGAACGCTTACAGCGAAACTATTGCGAAGCCTGAATGTTCTGTAAGAATACTTCACCGAATGGAAGATCTTTATCAACGCGGCATAGACCCAGGTCATCCCCTTCCCATACTTCATTTCTCCCAGACTTGTTACGCCTGAGGATTGTAAAATTAGCCTAAACAATACTACGGTGGAATGGGCCAAATCAGCTGTCTAACTCGGCGTTACAATAGACAGCAAGCTTATTTTCAGGGAACAGGTTGACAAAACTGTCACAAAGTGTAACGGTTTGTTGAAGCTACTGTACCCATTGATCAACAGAAGGTCTACATTATCCCTGAAAAACAAGCTTGCTGTCTACAAGCAAATCATACTTCCAGTCATCGAGTACGGCATGCGCCAATCTGGGAGAGTTGCGCTAAGACACATCACCTGAAACTTCAGCGTGTTCAAAATAAGATCCTCAGGATGATCCTGAACACTCCTTCGATGACAAGAACAGCTGAGGTCCACCGTCTGGCAGAGATAAAAATGCTCGACGATCGCTTTAGTGAGTCTATCAATCGGTACAGGGCACGCTGCCTGACATCGGATCACCAGGTCATCTGGAATCTGGTCCCCACCCCTAGGTTTTTCAAATTGTAGTTGTAGCTGTAGTTGTAGAATTAGGTTATCAAATTTTAACTAACAATACCCCAAGAGCTGATCTGAATAATTAATTGAAACACATAACACATCAAACTCATTCAACACAAAAAACACTCAAACAAAGCTGTGATACCATCAGACCCAAATAGCATTATTTTAGTCTCGTCTGACCAAATGACCTTTCTCCAATCATCGACTGTCCATGTAATATGATCTCGAGCCCACTTCGATCGTTTTTTAATGTTTTTTGCTGACAACCATGGTTTCTTAATTGCCACTCTACCCTTCAGACCTTGTAGATGCAATCGATTTCGATTTTCGGATAGAAAATTCACTCTCAACTTGCTTTGCAATTTTTGGAGCTGACAAACCTCGATCTTGTTCCGCCTTTCTGACGATAGCCCTGTCAATCCGAGAACTTGTCTCCGCCGGTCGCCCTGATCGCTTCTCTGGTGTGAAAGAAGCACTCTTTTTGTACTTCTGAACAATTTTGGCAACCGTATCTTTACGTATCTGAACGATATCAGCAATTTGACGGTAGCTTTTACCGCACTTGTGATGCTCTATGATAAGTTTTCGAATACTCAGCGAAATTTATGCATTTTTAGGCATTTCGAAACACGAGAACTCAAATTTGAATCACGAAAGCTTCTACACTACGAAAGGATAACTGTATGCAATGTTTACATTCGAAAAAGTGACAGGAACCGCTCAATACACGGCAAAATGGTACTAAGCATGTTTGGGTGGATAAACTTTTTTTGCATGTTTTAGTTTCCTTTTCTGTTGATCTTGGCATAGATTTTCAAGAGCAAGATTACTTCAAGTTTATTTAATGGTATAATGATAGGTACTATATAATGGACCAAACGCATAACAACACTCATTTTATCAACTAATATTTGAATCGATAACAGGAAAACTGTAAATTTGAAGCAGGGGTGGATATACTTATTTTACATACTGTATACCAACTTTTTGGAATAGAGTCCAGCAACAATTTTGTTCGAGAAAATTGCCATTTTTTGTAAGGTAACTGAACTTAACAGCCAATTCAGCATATTGTGCATTACCATCTGACGTACTGTAAAAACTATTTAGGAGATTGTTAGCTTATAGTTGTCAACTATAAGGGTAAATGTCGTAACAATAACGGAAACGGTCGTCAACGAAGAGGGAAATGGTCCGGGAATGGTTTGTGATTATGCGGATAGTTTTGTGTTCAGGGGAGTCGAGACGATTTTCAATCTGAAAGATCTCCTCAGCATATTTTTATCATGCACAAACTTTACTTTACGCCAACTTTTGCGTAAGAATCTACCCAAAAAATATTTGTTCCCGGAAATAAAACATGTTTTGTCCATTTGGTTTATGTCTGCCACATCAGATCTCGTGAATCAGCACAATGTCAATAAATAGCTAAATTTCATTTTTATATGCAAATCATCGATAATTTTAATAAGAAAGTTTTTTTCCGGGTGAAAACTAACAGAAACAGGAAACGTACACAAAGATAACATCGATAAACATTCGAATGTTCTGCCCTTTCTTCAACAAGTCAAGACGCAAATAAATCCTTCAACACAACAATTGCCAATTTGTAACGAAGCAAGCTTCTGCATTGCAGATGCCCCGACGTCAACTTTTCGCTGCCAAATCGAATTTGCGTCTGGACCATTTCTTCGCGCCGCTGATGCTGCTGCTAACCCCCATTTATCAAGGGGCCACCATAGACAATCAACTTCGGACCGACCGTCTGTTGTTCTTTTGGTTTATTTTCCGGCAGCGGCGAAGTTGGAGCAAAGTCCAGAAAATAAGAAAAACTTTACTATTTTGCAGTTCCAATGCGCTGCATCGCCGCGGACTGGTGTTCCCGTCCGTATACTAAATGCACACAATGTAAGATAAGTTTTGGGCCGAGTTCCAGCGAATTTATGCGCTCCAGTCCTTTCTGTTTTTCTTTTCAATGGAAGCCAGAAAGAATGAAAACAATATTTGGCGAAATACTCGGAACTCTCCCGAGAGCATTGAAGAATCAAGTTTTCAAAGTTGATTTTCTGCTGCTCCGATATTAAACTCAATATTCAGAGGGTTTGGATGGAGTTGGCGAGATCGGGGTAGGTTTTTTAGGGTTACCAGAATAGTCCGACTCTTAATTCACAGCATTCATTTCCCTTTCAGGTAACTCTACACAGAAACAAAGAAAATTTAGAGCGATGCGCTGAACAAAAAAAAACTTTCAAACTGGAAAGCTTCGATAAACAGTCAGTCAACCAGCCAGCTAGCAATCCCCAACACGAATAGTGGAAAAAAGTACACAACGATTTCGGAACTTTGAACCCCCTGTCCGGCAGATTTTCCCCTACAACACACGATAGCTCCGGCGCTGGCTGAGCCCTTGCCAGTCGCGAGCTTGCCCTAGTCCTAGCCTAGCGGGTGTTTTATCATAAACATTAAACTGTCAGAAAGAAAGTTGGCTGTTCCCAGAGAGGTGGGAGGGGAGAACACCAGCATGGATGTTCCGCCCAAGTTCCGACTCAATTCTCGGTATTTTAGCGCTTCTCCCCGTAACCGGTGGGGTGACGGTTTGCTGGAGAATCCAAATCCAATCCAAAGTGTGGCCAGAGTGCACAACTTATCGTGCCGAAACGGAAGAAAAAAGTTGATTGCTTGATAAAAGTTATTTTTTTCCACAGATTCGAATCAGCTCATCAAAAAGCACTGTGACAGAGCAAAGCTCATTTTCACGCCTTCAAATAGCGTGAAGTATAAAGTGCCTTGCGGTGGGATGTCCAACTTGTTTGGAGGTTGAATGCTAAGCGAATACCGATTTTTTTAAATTCGTTTTTCGAATATTCCTAAATGCTAGAGTTGGTTTTGATATTGTATTAATTGAGTAATTAAATGTTTATTTTTTTCCGGAAATTCTTTGTACAACCCTAAAACTGGTCATGGTACGCTGAACGAGGTATGCACCGAAACTGGAAAAGTAAGGGTTTAATTTAAATTTTGCCCATAAAACAAGTTGCTGATTAAATCTCAATCTTTTCAAATTTTGGGGCATGTAAAAATTCAAAAGCTCTGAAAGGCTTCCCAACAACTGCAATGCATCACTAATGGAAAATATTGTGAATTGGAAAAATTTCACCAGAGAAGGCTTAAAACAAGACTTTTGGAAACGATTCCATCGGTTTTATCGTTGGTTAAGGATTGTATTCGCGATAATGTGGACGCTTTCAAAACAACGTAAATGTTTTAAATATTTCAACCATTCAGCCTCAGCTGGTTTTCTGTACTTTTGACATCTCATAAGCAAATGACGAATGAAAAAAAAGGGTGTGGAGGGATCTTGAAATGAAAATCCTCTCTTTTCGATACGTCAATGTCTTAGCCTGGTCTTGGCATCTGGTTGATTTCGTGTTCTTGAAAATCTCCATGAGTTTCTTCTTGGCCTTCACTTCGAAAATTATGTTGAAATGCGTGGCCACGTTGATTATACCGGCGAGCATTATCGAATCCTGGAACAAATCTTTCTAAGCTTCAAGTCATGGCACCCGACCTCTGCATTACCCGCGGATGGTTTGCATTCTGGTACGGTGATCGATGAAACCGACGTTTGATGGACGGGTGACACGAAGCATGATAGTTCCATACTAGTTTCTCTCTGATTTCCGTGGCGATGCGTACTTTATGGTCCCACATCTTCATTAAATTACCCTATTGTGTGTGAACTTTTTTCATATTTTCCCCGAAATATTGATAAACAAACCTTGCAGCTTGACGCTTCATATCCCAATGGTATGGCTGAAATTGATACCACTTGAGTTACTAAAGTTACCTTGGACAGACTTAAACTTTTTTATTATAAAGGGTGTCCACAGTTAAATTGCATCACTTTCAATAAGCTGTAAAACTTTGCCCTTTGAGTTGATTTCAACGAAATTTTGAGTGAAATGACCTCAGCGTGTATTGTTTACACTGCGTGAGTTTCATTGTGAAATGTGTCGTAGTTTCAAAAATAGAGCCGAAGGAACAGCAAGTGCACGAGTACATTTTGCACACGCACCTCGACAACCCACTTCTTTCGCACCGAGCCATCGGAAAGATGTTGAAAATTCACCAGTCTACACGTCTCGTGTCATAAAACTGTCGATCGGAAGAAAGTGATTGGTAGAAAACGTGTTCCGTACTGTGTGAAGGGTGGTTGCTGCCTTTAAACGCAAACCCAACTGTTCCGTTCGGGATGTAGCGAAAAAGCTGCACTTCACCAAAAGTTTCGTGCAGAAAGCCAAAGCTCCGTTCATTCAAAGTTCAGAAAGCTCCAAACCGCAATGAAAAACAGAATAGGACAGCTAAAACACGTGCGCGTAAGCTGTACACACAAATGTTGACGAAACCACACTGCTGCATCATGGACGATGAAACACACGTAAGAGCGGACTTTAAACAAATTCCCGGCAACCAGTATGTGACTGCAAAAGATGTTCAATGTTCCAGAGTTTCTCAGGAAACAGCAAATGTCAAAGTTCCCCCAGAAATTCATTATTTTGTTCGTACGGTAAACGGAGCAAGCCTTTCGTGACAACTTCAACTGTAAATGGTCAAGTATACATGAATGAATGCCTGAAAAAACCGACTGCTCCAAGGATGTTCTGGAGTGGTACAAGACCAATGGTGTCAATGTCGTGTCGAAGGATCTTAATCCCCCAAACTCGCCAGAGTTGCGACCCATTGAAAAATATTGGGCTATAATGAAGCACAAACTTCGTAAGCATCCTAAAATTGTCACTACAGAACAGAAAACGTTGAACTCATGGTTGAAAGCGGAAAAAATGTCGGTTCAAGCGTTGTACAAAATCTTTTACGTGGTATTAAGAAGAAAGTTCTGGCTTTTGGATTTGGTAAGGAAATACAGTGAAATAAAAATACCTAAACCAAGATTATACATTGTATTTTATTCCCTGAATATTTCGTGGCCATCGGTTGAGAGACTTGTTTTTGAGGACGACCTTAAAGTGATACAATTTAACTGTGGACACCCTTTATAGTGTGTCTCACAATAGATGTCGCTTTTTTCAGTCTTTGTTTATTTCAGCTGAGCAATTTTAACAGCGGAATTGATTGTACCCATTTTGAGTGTATTCTTTTGACAGCTGGAGACAAAAAGGCGATTTCGTTTGTTTATATTTATCAGCAACCATGGAAGCGGGCTTCAAATGGTGAGTTGACAACTTCGAAGGAGGGTGCGACCGAGCTCTGGTCCTCACAAGTTCCAACCTCACGCCTGCTCGAGTCATATGATCACAAAAGACTGCCAGCTGAAACATGAAGACGCTGGTTGGCGTAGCCTGGGCAATGTTGTCATTGTTCAAGTTTTCTGGTTTATAATGTATGCGCAAGTTTGTCTACAATTGCAACTAAACAGCAGTCGGTACACATGCAATTTTCAGTTCATCTTATAATATCCCTTCACTATACATATTATCTTATATGACATTGTTTATTCATTATTATTATAATTCCTCTATATCATCATCATCACCATTTTTATCATAACTTGTGTTTTCGTGATTTATATATTAACAATAAAATAATTTTATAATTTTTATCTAATAGGTTATACATATTTTTGAATATTATTTCTTATATATACAATTATAATTTTGACGCTTTCTTCTCCTTTTATGATTAAGAAGTATCTAGTGCCTTGAATACAAGAAACTGCAACGGAATCTGTGGTAGGCTTTTGCACTTATTACTGAATGTATTTTTCATTTCCGGTTTGCGAATGGACATTTTACTAAATCTGAGCTGATCTGATTCGTGCAGCGCTGTGTGCCAGTTGGCTAGTGTCTGATTTTACAGTTCAATTTGTGTCATTACTGTGTCATAACTCACAATATCGTTATATTTGAAGATATTGTTGTATTGATTTTGCTTCATAGATTAACATTACCTTTTGTTTTTTATGTCCCTTTGTCTTTAATTCCCTTTCAATTGAATCTTCCCTGTTTCAGAAGCAACTCCTAACTCAGGAGCAATAACTATTGGATAAGTAAAAACAATTGTGGATTGCTGTTATAAAATCAACATCAAGCAGCGAATAAATAGTGACCATGACAACAGTAAATTAAAATGTATAAATGTTTTTTTCAGGATACCTCAAATCACTTTTTTGGTGAATTGCTGCTATCGCTGAAAACGAACGAAAACGTGCATAATCGTGGAGCTACAGAACACTACACTTGAACCATTTACAACATTTCTTGCATTTCAGGATCAACCGAATGAAGATCATATATAATAGATACGAATGCTTGTAGTATTTTTCATTTACATAAATATATAGACTATTATATAAATATTTCATGGGAATGGGAGGGACCATCAGGGTACCAGATTGAAGCCTTCTGGATGGGGAGAGTGGGAATGCCAACTCCCCATTGCTAACAGTTTGTGAATAGAGGGCGGGCTTAGATAGCTTGCTCTTGTGACCAATTGTTCAGTCTTGTTGTTGGAAGGAGATTCTTTATATCCCTGTGGATACGTATAAGTGATGTTGCCTATCGATCCATCCAACCCTCTTGGCCCTTCATACAATGGCATGATTAGGGTAATCAGTGGTGATTAAAGCTTGATCAAGTCTAACAGCGAGGTGAGCCCATTGCTGTCGGACTTAGTTTCCGTGCTACAATGGGTGGTAGAACATATCATACATCATACATTTTCATACATTTATCAGCTACACACTTAGAAAAAATCGTGTAAATTTATGACTAAAAGAATGCACATAAATGGAGCGGCCTTTATGATTTAATAATCTGTTGCATGAAAAATTACATCAACCAAATTAAATTTTGCTTGTAACCCTATTAAGACACATATCAAGTTGATGTAATATTTCAAGACGATGGAAACGTTCGTTAATTAAAAATTATACTTGAAACGAATTACCAACGAAAAGAAATGATAGAGAAATGAATTTCCAGGACTGTTAATTTTGACCGCAGCGTTATAATCAGGAAGTACTATTACATTTATTTGGTATGCGCTACAGTAATAAAGATTAATTTCCCTTTTTTGCTCTGCGGACACTACATTGAAAGAAAATAGATCATAGTCTTGGCCTCAATGCGTGACAACAATATTACATCTGAGGAATTGATCCAGATTAGGCAACCAGCAGCAGCTTACTAGTGTGCAACTAATAACCGATTTAAAAATGTGTGGTTTACTGCCGCAGGAAGCAAAAAAATTTCACACGTCGATGATTGCCAAGAGTCGAAATACAACTGAAGCGCAGATGATGCGAAGAAGGGAGGAGTGGCTCCTTCAGTTTACATGGATGGTCTTGTAATTTTGAAGCACAATGGTGAGCAACCAATATAATTTCTGAAGGTCGCGTAATATTATGTTATTACGATGGATTTGTATTATTATTCATAACGGATATTTGAAATACCCTTAATTGAACATAAAGATGCAGCAGCAAACCATAACGCCGACCTAAATTGTGTGATATTTTCAAATTGCGTGTCATGTAGTTTCCATAATTTTTTAGTGTGTACCGTGGCTTCCACGAGAGCTTCCAGTACTATTTTACCCATGTCCTCTCGCTAAATTTTCATTACTTCTATTCTATTTCCAACCTACCGTACACTGACGGAACTTTCAACACTTTCTCTTCATTCTTGCGATAAGCGAACATGTCATTCTACATCACTACAAAGAATTCTTGTAAAATGCATGTATCGGTCTGAGGGGACAGAAATTCACATGACATTTTGGTAGTGTGTATATCAGAAATACTTTATGCGTATTTCACTACAGATGTTGAATACAGGTCTTACTTTGATCCAGCTTTGACCCATGATTATTTCAAATACAGACCTTACTTTGACCCAGCTTTAAAACACCATCCCAAGTTACATTGTATAAAACCATCCAGCTTAATTAAATTTAATTAAAGTTTTAAGAGAGCCACTAGAAATCATTTTCGTTTTATTATGGGACCAAGAAGTCTCAATAGGTTTCATATTTTAGTCTGGTTTATTAGAACCTGCACAGCATGTTTACAACGATCAAAGCCTTGTTTTCTCAAATTCCTTTTACTCTTATCAAAGGTTTTAATTCGACTTTGTGAACTCGTGGAATGCTGTTTTAAAACGCCGTTTTAAGACTCATTCATATAATTTTATTATGGTCAGTTGAAAAAGCATTTTAAAACTATTTGCCTCCAGTTAAGGCATTAAACGACAAATTGTTTTAACAGTATTGGCAAGTTTGTTTAAGGTATTGATGATTAATTGACTTTTTTTTTGTCAAAACGGTGATTTTTTCCAATCGCTATATTGAAATATAAGAAATAATTGAAATGTGGAAAAATGAATACATCAAATTTTGAATGTCATACAAATTAAATGTAGAACTGAGGTTAAATTCGACATTCTTCAATTTAAGAAATTCATGATCAATTTATCGAATATGTTTGTTTTAATTTGGTTTTTGTTGTTGTAACCGCGCATAATTTCTTGGCCAATATTCACCATAAAATTAAATGCGTTTAGCATATGATTTGAAGCATAAAACGCTGTAAAAAAAACTCAATTTGTTTCGGATATTTTGCTTTCAAACAAAATTTTCCGCAACACTAGAACTTTTTTAGATATTATTTACTGTTAGGGAACGTCCATTAATTATGTCAAGCAAAAATGACTTTTATAACCCCCCCCCCCCTGTAATTTTTTGTATGGATTGTCACGTTTTAGCGCCTCCCGGGCTTCAAATGGTGAGTTGACAACTTGGCAGGAGGGTGCGACCGACCTCTGGTCCTCACAAGTTCCTACCTCACGCCTCCACGAGTCATATGATCACAAAAGACTGCCAGCTGAAACATGGAGACGCTGGTTGGCGTAGCCTGGGCAATGTTGTCAATCCGACAATAGCGAAGTGAGGGGGTGCGACCGGTACATCATATCATAATTTTCCATTCTCATATCTTTCAGGTCTTCCAGGTCGTCAGGTATTACAAAATAATTTAAAATTTAAAATTCTTTTTTTTCATGGCGGTCATACATTGCCTAAATTTTCTGGTACATAATGGATGCGCAAGTTTGTCTACAATTGCAACAAAACAGCAGTCGGCACACATGTAATTTTCAATTCATATTACAATATACCCTCACTATATATTTTATCTTATAGGACATTGTTTATTCATAGCCTAATTCTGTATATTTCATTACATGTATTACACCAGAAAGGTAAATTTCTCTCAGGTACCATACAGTTTAGGAGAGGAGGTCTTGCGGTTATAGGATGATCATCTTCTGGTAGAAGCATCAGTAAGAATGGGGATCAATTTTCAGCTGTATCTAGCACCGTCGGAGTGGCCTTCTCGAAAGTAGCAATGGATGTATATATAGATGTGTAGATACTAGTATGTGTTATTATATGATGCATGTTTTTTACAAGCTCTAGCATATTTTCATTAATAGAAATGTTGACGACTCTCTCGACCGCTCAACCTTTAATTCCTTCATTATATTTTCCATTAAATGGCGAAATATGACCTTAACATTTCAGTACACGATCATCAACTACTATTTGAGCGGTTCAGAGGAACACAGCTGTTCATCATTATTAATGGCATATCATACATATAATATTATGGAAGAAGTAATAAAATAATTAATAAAATTTTAATTGCTTCAGTTTGGTGATCCGGCCGGTATAATTATTTTATTAAATTATATCAAATAATAATCAAAATTAATAAATGCTCTTCATTCCAGAAGGTTATATATCTATATGTCTTGATTAAATACGTAATAATATAATATTATGGTTTTATATACAATTGAATTCTTTATTGATATTTATACCTCAATGAATAACAAGATGACCTTCACATTCCAGAGATACAGTCACCCATCAGTGATACAAAGTGGTACGAAGCTGCATATTATTATTACTGCCTTAATATTATTATTTCAGCAGGTTAATTAATTTATTTTAACATGTTTATCATAGGCTCGTGAACTCCAACTATTACATAATTTAACTAAATATCCTCATATAATTTTTGTTCTACTATATATTCATATATACATATTATTATTACATTGCATCTATATTTATATAAATATAATAAATACTGGGTTGGGAGGGAGCACCAGGGTATCATTCAAGCTGAAACTGGACGATGGTTTGATTGACTGCCTGAGTCTAGGAGGGAACAAACAGTATCATTTCTTATCCTACCGATTCGAGTGTGGTGCTGCGAGTTCTACTCCAACAGTTTCAGGGAGAGTGACGCGCCCTTCTTAACAAGCCATCCTGTAGAAAGCTTAATGAGTATTGCGAATTGTGTTATTCGATTTGTTGGATCATATCGTTGGAAGGAGATTCTTAATTTCCCGTGGATTTCGTGTAAGTGTCTCTGCTTACGGGTCCACCCCTCCGTTTTTGGCCCTTCATACAGCGATAGTGCGAATTCAGATCGGTGGCCCAATTTGATCTTGCTGTTAAGTGGAGCTGCATCCAAGCCAAGGGCTAGAGGGGATGGTGGCTACCGTACATACATACATTGTCACGTTTTAGCGCCTCCCCCCTCCCCCCTTACTGCGTGACATAATTAAGGGACCTTCCCCATGTAGAACTGGTTCAACATCTGCAGCCTTAAACCAACAATCAATATGCAACAAGCGTACACGTACACTTTGAAGCACCTTGCTGTACATATTTGCGCCTTTGTTTCAATTTGACAGATTTGACAGAATATTTGAAAGTGTGTTCTTGTAAGTTCATTATGAGGGGCGCATTATTAAGCTTGGGACCGAGCTAGTTCTGACTGAGACAAGAAAAAAATCCTATTTGTTCGGGACATACTGGTCTTAGAGTTAGTCTAAGATACCACAGTAAAGTTTGACAACTGTGGCCGCGAAGAGATGGCATGTTATTTCTCTACGAAACACCGTATACATATTATACTAAACCCGCACGAGTATTTAAGGAAAGGGAATGACTAGAGCGAGCTTTTCTTGTAAGTTTTATTTTGGTAGATAGAACAACATTAAGTGGAGTTGTCAGGCAACACTTTCTTTGTCGCCTTAGTGGTCTGAGTCAACCTAAAAATTTCATTCGGTGTACGGTTTAGCTGTGAGTGGACTCTTTCACCTTCGCGTCGACGTGCATATTGTTTACTTTCAAATTGAAGCTTTGGAAATGGCATCTTAACAACAGGAGCAGTGAATTCTTACTTGAACAAATGGTTGGAAAACCCTGATTGTTCTCAGAAAACAATCGTGAATGCGATCGGAGTGACGCAAAAAACGGTGTTGAGTATCACCAGCATGTTTCTACAACCCACATGCCAGATTTGGTTTCATTTGCTTGATTAGTCCTCGAGCTGTGTAAACTTCTGCATACAAATTTTCTAGACAATCGGTTCAGTAGTTTTCGAGTCTATAAGGGTCCGACAGACAGACAGAAATTCATTTTTATATAAAGCTCGATTCAAAGTAAATCTGGATGCACGGTTTAATACACCACCGCGTCCCTGGTGGTTGGTTGGAACAAAAACCGTTAGAAAGGCATATGTTGATGTTTCATTCACAAATAAATTGGTGAAACGTTTTTGTCGATTGATCGATGCATCTCGAAATTACGGATCATGAACTTGAGAAAAAAAAATTAATTGTGCTCAAACATCTCGAGAATCCTGCCTGAAAAATAGCAAAAGTGTTAAAACTCCCAAAGTCAACAGTATGTCTTGTAATCAAACGTTACAAGGAAACTTTGAGTGTGGATAGAGCACAGCGCATCATAAAAGTGGGACTAGGGACAAAGAGCGGAGGAGAAAGGTGTTGAGGTATGTGGAAGGCAACCCAGGTGTCTCCATAAGTGATTTGGCAAAGAAATACGATTCCAACTTTTCCACCGTGCGTAATATCCTTTCAAGTGAAGGATAAAAGTCTTTTTGTGCCAGTGAACATCCGAATCGCTCCCTGTCTAAAAATTTAGTGGCCAAAAGGCGAGCACGAATACTATACGAACGAGTTTTGACGAAATTTGATGGCTTTATTTTAATGGATGACGAACCATATGTCAAAATGGATTATAAGCAAATCCCCGAACGCAAATTTTACCTGTCAACTGGTAGTGAGGATGTTCCTTCCAGGTATTAATTTGTTTTCGTTGATAAATTTGCTCGAAAACTAATGATTTGGCAAGGAATCTGCAGTTGTGGCCCTTAAACCAAGGTTTTCATCACATCTCACACAATGACGTCGAAGGTTTACATTAAAGAGTGTTTGAAAAAGCGGATTTTAACTTTTATTTGGCAACACAAGACCAACGTTATGTTTTGGCCTGATCTAGCCAGCTGCCACTACCTCAAGGAGGTACTAGAATGGTATGCTGCAAACAATGTTAATTTCGTCGCCAAAGAGATTAATCCTCCAAATTGCCCTGATTTCAGACCGATCGAAATTGGGCAACTGTCAAGCGAAATCTTCGAGGATGCGGAAAAGAGGAGACAAATGCGCAACAATTCCGTTTAAAGTGGAATAAGTTCGCTGGTATAGTGCACCAGCGAGTATGCAGATCATGATGGCATTGATCACAAGTAAAGTGCGACAGTTCATTTGAAACGGTAAATTGCAATAACTTGTTATTTATCGTTTGAAAGCTTTATAAATACCCTTTTGTTTGACGTTTTGATCAACCGTGTATGCTGCTTAATTCTGGAGTTATGATCACTTGAATGAGTCCAAATTTAGTTTGAATCGGGCTTTAATCGCATGAAAAATCGTTCAATTCAGTCCATTTTTCTATGCACAAAAGTTTCAACTAAGATTTATCTTTAGGAACGACCGGCCTCATTATCCATGCGTTGCCAGACTGCATGAGTGATTTCATCATAACCGTTTCCACCAAGGCAAAGATTGCTGTCCACGAGGTTAATTAGGTGTGCATCTAACTGATAGTGGTGGATAGTGGTAAGCATACACACGGATGAAATCACGACTTACGGGCAAGTTTTTGATTCACGCCCTCTATGAAACAGTAGGAATGATGGACTGTTACAGCCTTCCTGGATTTCCGGTGTCCCAATCGGTTTGCCAACTCGAAAGGGTACTCTGACGTACTAAATGGTAAAATTCATCAAGTGAAATTTGTCTATCATACAAACCGCCTGCCTGGGCGCCCACCTCTGCGAGCGAGTCCGCTTTCTCATTGCCTGGGATTGAGCAATGTAAAGGGACCCATACAGAGGCTTTCGACCAGCACACTCATCTATTCCCTTAGTTTAGAAAAGAAATAAGATGAGTGTTTACTAGGTTTCATCGACCGAAGAGCCTCAATGGAACTGAGGCTGTCCGAGAAGATGAAGTTATGATCTGCGACATGTTGGAAATCATCCCCAATACGATGTTGATTGCTGCCAGCTCAGCAACATAAACAGAACAAGGTTCCTGAAGTTTGTGGAAGGCGCTAGAGTTTTTATTGGAGACACCGAAGTCAGTTACAGCCATTGATGCGATAATGAATTGAGGGATTGCTATAGATGATGTGAGCACGAGCTGGAGTATAGCACGGAAGACACATATCCGACGATATGCAGGGGTGGTAAATTCTCATAAATCGAGGTTGTGTGTTCTGTCCGAACATTTCTGGGACATTTTGTATTACAAATGCGTTTTCACTCCACATTTGATTAATATTTCGAGCGAGAACGTTCGTTTCGTCTCGTATAACCAGCATTCACATGCCCGGTCATCGAATGATCAGAAGCTCAATTGACTTAACTTTTATGAAACATTTAACATTTGGAAAGTAAAGAGATTTTTGTCGGTCTCTGAGTAAAGTAGAACGAGAGTGTGAATGCCTTTAGCCTGATTCTAGTCCTTCTTAAAAAAAATTGCAACAACTCGCCAAATCTTCACATGTTTTCAATTTCTTGCATTGTACTGCAACTTGGTTCCTGGGTTAATGCGTGCCTTCATCCCCTTTCTTTGATGAGTCCTCCCACCCCTCCAATTCGATATTGGCAACTCTGTTTCAACTCATAACTGTAATTTAGCGAAAACAGAAAACGCAATAATATTTATTCTAGAAATTAATATGCCCAGGAATTACTACCTTTGCTGTTTGTTCAACTCTCATTTCCACCACCGGTTTCAAAGTATTTCTCAACTATTTGCAGCGTTTCGCAGTCGCGTTGGGGTTTTTAATTAAATTTCTGTCGAAATCAGGCTCACAATCTCACGCATTGCCATGCGGCATGCGGACTGCTGGAGAACAAAGCTCGTTTCACTACATTGTACATACATTGCATATGCGGCGATCGGTATCAGCCCCATAATCGGTATATTTACAACCCCAGCTCGTGGATCACGAATTTCCAATAATAATCCACCCTTTAGCCAAACACCATATGAATATGCATATTTATGCCTGAGAGTGGACCCCTATTATCAGATCAACCGGTGGGCAGGCAGACAAGCAGGCAGGCAAGCAGGTTGATAGGCTGATGCCAATGTCCAATTAAATAACTCGATTCGCTAGGGTTTCTGGATTGGAAATCACGTGAGAGGCAGTCTCCCGGTTTGGGGATCAATATTTATGCGGATGAATATGCATGGTGTCCGCTCGCAGCCTTCAGAACCCGCAGTTGTTGGCCACCACTGCTGGAATGCTGATTCGTCGCGAATGGTGCGGAACGAAAAGTGAATAACCCGCAGAAACAAAGACCATCCGGAGCGGGGTTTGAAATTATTGCATCATAAATTGATGGAAAGGCCAGCGCGGTAAAAGGAGATCGAAAGGTGTGCTCGTAAATATTATTAAATTATTTTCATCTTTTCACGGTTCTGGTGGCACCGTAGTTGATCTATAACGACGCATCCGATTATTGATCCAAATTTGTTGTTCTGGCTATTGGCACGATCCGAATATAGATTGACAAGACAGGTAGTAATGGCGTCAATTTCCTTTTATTTCTGGTAATTTCCGAAACACGGGCCCATGTGTTTCCAGTTTTTCCCTATCAAAGTGGTTCTCCAATTTCCATGATGACGTGTCCGCTTCGAATCGTGGCCCGCTATGGGAGCAAATAAATATATTCCACTGTTCCGTTTCCCACGCGACGCAAATATATTACGAGGATTAAAACCATATTTCATCCTGGTTCTCGCTCTCGTCTGCGAGTTTTCATCATTTTTTTTTGTTATTTGCTCACTCGCTCAGTCACTTTTGTTTCTTTTTCCGGACACCTTCCCCTCCTCGGACGCAACCTGTCAACATGGTCAACGAAAAAGCCGAAACATGGTACTAGTGGAGCGCCACTATATTTTAGCAGCTCATCGTTGTTTCTGTCCGGGATACGTAGTATTGCGCTGCATGCGATGTGTTTTTTTTTTCAAGTGGAATATATCCCATAATTTAAACATATTATATTAAAATAAGAATTCTATCTGGAAATAGCAAACAGTCAGTTGCCCAACTACTGGAATACCCTTGATTTGAATAGTGGAAGCGGGTTAAGGTTTGGCTACTGAACACACTGGGGTAGGCCAAACAGTTTGTAGGACAAAACCAAAGTTCATATCGGGAATATTGTCTATTGTTTATGTAATCTCAAACTATCTTCTTTGAATGCGATAATCTAATCCAATCCAACCAATCTAAATCCAATCCAAATCCAATCCAAATCCAATCCAAACCAATCCAATCCAATCCAACCAATCCAAATCCAATCCAAATCCAATCCAAATCCAATCCAAATCCAATCCAAGTCCAATCCAAATCCAATCCAAATCCAATCCAAATCCAATCCAAATCAATCAAATCCAATCCAAATCAATCTAAATCCAATCCAAACCAATCCA
>JASCZW010011394.1:0-32250 GCA_034211315.2 Aedes japonicus
AGCCACCACGTGAGATACAACTACAACCGCCACCTGACCGCCACGTCAGATGCCATACCAACCCCAGTCTGGCCACCACGTCACGACCGACATACAGGTGTCACTTCAACCACCACGGTCGCCCAAGCAGCACCAAACCGACATAATTAGTTGCAGCAACTCGATTGTGACCTAATTGAGTCAAATTGAAGTATGTTTGACTGGTTTGCAACAAGTGTGCAACTTGGGCGTTACCACTACAATCACCACCCGATCACCACGTCAGACGCTGGGCGTCCTCGTCGAGTTTCCGGCAATATCTCCAATTTAGCCGCCACGTCCTCCGGCGTCATCGTCGCCATTCCGGCCATTACTGCAGCCGCCATTTCAACCATCAACCCAGTGTCGCTCTAACCACGACTCAGGATTCCACGGCAGTTACCACTACACTCACCACGTCAGACACCATTCCAACCCCTAGGGTGGCCACCACGGTATCCGCCACCCTCATCGACATTCCGGTTGTCACCCTGGCCGACCTGTCGGCTACCGCTTGACCCATAACGCAGGCACCATCCAGCCATCACCACGTTGTACCACGCCAGCGTTAACAACAATCTCCGTATTGCTCGACACTACCGCCGCTTTTGTTTTGGGACAATAAGCAAGGTAAAAGAAACACATTTATATAAGGAGGTAACTTTTCAACTCAGATACCCCCCTCCGCTCTCGAGCTTTGAACTTCCTTGATTTAATGACTTTATTTTTTGATTTTCTACCCAGGACATCCTTAACACGAAGAACGAAGATGTTCCAAACTTAGGTTCTACAGTTGTCAGTATAGCTTTTCCGATAATGCAAAGCTACGATGTTCATTTGGTTTTTCGCAAGATCAACATATTATTAGATAATCTGGGATGTTCCAAGTCGTCCAAACTGTCCGGCAGTTCAGAAATTAGCATTAACAGTTGAAACTGTAGCTTTTTCGGCTATACTAAACTATGACATGTATTTTACCACGTTCACTAAATGTTATGAAAGGTCAACAGATATTTTAAGATTATCAGGGATACTCTTGGTGATCCAACTGCTTTTGAGTTCATAACTTAGGATCTACAGTTGTAACTACAGTTTTTTTTAGTTAGAAAAATTAGCGATATGTATTAAATGAAGTTCATTGAATCTTTTGCAAGGTCAACCGACACTGTAAGATAATCTGCAATGTACTAGGTAACCAAAACTGCCCTTGAGTTCGAAGTTAGGATCTATAATTGTAACGGTAGCTTTCTCAGCTATACTAATTTTCAATATGTATTCAACCATGCTCACTAGATCTTCTGGTAGGTCAACGGACATTATTGAATAACCTGGAATGTTCCAGGTCATCCAAACTATTATGGAGTTCAGAACATAGGATCTATAATTGGTCGAGGTTCTGCCACATTGCACCAAGCGACTATTGCGTTATTCTGTGCAACTGAACACATACAATTTTCTTTGTCCTCTTTAACAAATGATGAATCCATTTGTTCAAAACCACACAACCCAAAAAATGCCCAAAGAAAATGCGCAAAGGAACGAGAAAATAATTCAAATTCAAATTAAAACTTGGAATTACTTACTCTAATTGTAATGTTTGTATTTTCCATGCATGGAGTAACGATTATGATGTAGAAGAAGATGTTCACTCATCACCATCAAGCACCAAGAGTGGACGGTAATGTTTGCTAGAATGAAAGATATGAAGAGAAAGTGTTGAAAGTTCCGTCAGTGTACGGTAGGTTGGAAATAGGATAGAAGTATTGAAAATTGAGCGAAAGGGCATGGGTAAAGTAGTACTCCAATCAAGAACGTTACCTTTGCCTAACATCTCACTACGGGGTCAGTCGAGGCCCGGCCGTATCCGCCACCTCAACAGGCAAAAGTAACGTGTTGGTACACTCTCATGTACTATTTATAGCTTTGTGATAGTTTCTAGCGGTAGTTTGTATGCACTCTACGTTACTTTTGCCTGTTGAGGTGGCGGAATGACATATTGACAGTACAGCACTGGTCGGGATTGGAAAAGGAAGGTCAAGTTTTGTTACAGAATGGGAAAAACTTTAATAGAGGATGGATGATAAATCTAAAGAACAGTGGACGCGAGCATCAACAAAATTGAAAACTACCGTGGTATTTCCATTCTATGTGCATTGGGAAAATGTTTGAAAGGATTATTCGTGGACTACTTCTAAAGAAATCACGGTTATTGATGAGCGAATTTCAGCATGTATTTGTCAAGAAACGCTCCATGAAAGCTATCTTGATGTGTTATACGCGTGAAATCAAGAAGACTATGGACAATGGAATTTCTTTAGAGGATTTTCAGGGCAGTTCTTCAGAGAACTACTGGGTAGTTCTTCAAAGGAACGTCAGGGAAGTTCTTCGCAGAATTGCAGGGAATTTCTTCAGAGAAATTCAAGGAACTTTTTTAGAGAAATTCAGATAATGTTTAAGAAAAGTTGGTGAAAGTTCTCCAGATAATTTCAGGAAAGTAATTTCAGGGAAATTCCCCAATGGAATTTCTTCAGAGGAATTTTAAGGCAGTTCTTCAGAGAACTACACGGAAGTTTTTCAGAGGAACGTCAGGGAAGTTTTTCAGAGAAACGTTAGCGGAGTTCTTCACAGAAATTCAATGACGTTCTTTACAGAAATTCAGAGAAAATTCTTCAGAAAAATACGGAGATGTTCTTTAGAGAACTTAGGTGAAGTTCTTTAGAGGAATTCGGTGAAGTTCTGCAGAGAACTTCGGGAAAGTTCTTAAGAGAACTTCAGATAATTCTTTTGAGAAGTTCGGGAAAATTATTCAGGGAATTTCAAGAAAGTTATTTCAGGGAAGTTCTTGAGAGGAAATTCAGGGAAGTTCTTCGTTGACATTTGGGGAAGTTCTTTACAGAAGTTTAGGGAAGTTCTTCAGAGGAGTTAATGCAAGTTCTTTTGAGAAATTCCTGGAGCTTCATTAAAGAAGTTCAGGGAAATTCTTCAGAGTACTTCAGGGAAGTTCTTTAGAAAACTTCAGAAGAGTCCTTCAGAGAACTTCGGAGAAGTTTTACAGATAAGTTCAGAGTAGATCTTCAGAAAAGGGAAGCTCGGGAAGCTCGGAAAGCTCGGGAAAGTTTTTCGGATAATTTAAGGAAAGTTCTTTAGTGGAATTTTTAGGGTATTTCTTCGGAAAAATTTCAGGAAAGTTCTTCAGAGAACTTCAGGAAGTTCTTCAGAGGTCTTTGGGAAGTTCTTCTAAGAAGATCAGGGAAGTTCTTCTGAGAAGTTTAGGGAAATCGGTTAAATTCATTGCTTTGAGGTTTCAAAATATTCGGATGTACCGGTTCTTAGAGCATCAAAAATTGCATGAAATTGATATGACAGGTTTATTTAAAATTCATATATTATTTAGAAGAGAAGTGGCTGTCAATTTCACGTGGCAATTTTCCAATTATGTAGGAGCGTTAGTCGGAAAGCACGTTAGTGTGAAAGCCCCAGCAAGGAGTGTCAGTGATGTGTGTGTGTGTCATCCTCTATCCCTCACCCAACCGGGGGCGTTGAGCGAGTAGAACTGTGAATAATTTGATCAATCATATGCTCTGCAATGGTGCACTTTTTGTTATGGAGGCCAGTACAATAAAAAGGAGAGCTTTTGAGGCAACACAAGTTATTCTCAAAGCTTTTGGGGAAATTCGAGGTACTGGGAGTCCACAACAGGTACAGCAAAACATTACATAGACGCCCTTATTCACACTTACAACTCAGGAATAGAAGGTCAAGAAGAGCCACCGTCACCAACTAAAGCTTGAACCGGGTACCTGGGAAACCCACAATACTCGCGGCAATAGCCAGCGGACGATGCCCTGGTCGTATTTAGTAAAAATGGCATTTTGCTTATGGAATGATCTCACCTTCTTGTTTTACTTATTTTGAAAAGAAAAAAAACTGTTCATCCTGAACCACCGTTGCCAACTAAAGCTTGAACCAGGTATTTAATAAATCAATTATACCTGCCACCTTAGCCAGCAAACAATGTTCTGTACGTATTTAGTGTTATTACGGGAGCTAAACCCAGCAGGGAGTGTCAGTGATTATTAAAAATTATAAAAAGCAGTTCAGCATCATTCTAATGGCTATGGTGGATGCTGAATACAAGCTAACGTGTCAACATAGGAGAAAAAGAAAAAAATCAGTGGGGTTGTGTACAAGACACGACCGGTAGACGTAGACTACGTTAAACCAAGTGATGCATAATAATGTCAGGGAAATTCTGTGTGGCTATTATTAGCGTTAAAAGTGTTTCTATTATTCGTGCCGGTCTCTTACCCTTACCGATAAAAGCAGTTTAAGTCACAATATGACGGGTGCGGCTCTCATGGGACATTAGACCAGCGTTTTGAAGCCAGTATGTAAGAAAATTCTATTGTACGCTCTTGAGATATTATTTGGAGGCCCTGAAAAGGGCCGTTTGGTTTTATGAAGTCAGGGCGTGGGAAAATTCTGTTGTTCACTCTTTATAACTCTTTGGTGGCCCTGAAAAGGGCCTTTTGGTTTAAATGATGACACGGTCACGGTTGACGTTTTACGATGGACTATCTTTAAGGCCTAGAAGATAGTTGAGGATCTGTTAGGGAATATAAAATTATTAAATTTATGATAGTTTTGCTCATTCTTATAATCATAATCGCCTAACATTACTGAATGTTTATTTGTATGTCATACTGCGCCTGAATGGCCTGCATCTCGGAATTCTCACCATCGCCGGAACCATTAACAATGTTTTGCATCGTTTGGGGGATTTCAGTAACGACAGGCAGCGGAGGAAATTCTATAATACGCACCAGTGGTGCGATTTGTCATCATCACTTGATGAAATTGGTGGAAAATTACTTCAGTGTGTCAGTCACATTCACTCTATGTGAGAGCTTTTGAATGTGTAAACTCGATTCTGTACAGGAAGCTTTTTCGTTAGTTCATTCAACATTGCCCAGGCTGATTTCATCTTGAATTCATGAGCTTTTAAAGTTCATTACCCAGTTCATAAGTCATTTTCAATTTCAGAAGGATTCACTGAAACTGATAGAAATCTTTTATCAGTTCAGTAATGAACGACTGAGAGAGCAGCAGAGCAAAAGCATTTGGCTCAAGTGACTTGGGTCGTATTGAAAAATAAGTTATTTTGCACAGATTGAACACAATTCACAGTTCTGTCGAAGAATGAATGCCGTAATTAATAAGAAAGAATGGATATTACTTGGAAAAGATTTAGATGATGATTCATAATAATGTTACATTCACTTAAATTTACGTTTAAGTTAATTTTTAATTATTATCTTTCGTAAAATC
This sequence comes from Aedes japonicus, assembly GCA_034211315.2. Lineage (NCBI taxonomy): Eukaryota > Metazoa > Arthropoda > Insecta > Diptera > Culicidae > Aedes > Aedes japonicus. The sequence continues at coordinate 5,347 of JASCZW010011394.1, forward strand.
CGGTTCCGTATATCATTTTTTTCTGTATCATTTACCCATCTATCATTGTATCATTTAATACAATAAACTATCATATCAGCATAGTGGAAATCAGCACATTAGGAAACTCATTGGGTTCGTACCAAAATTTTTAGGGAATAATTTTTTTACCAGTATTTTTGTTTCAACCAAAGATGCCATCCAGACGTACGTACCAAAAAACTGAGTGTCAGGAGGTTTTAAGGGTGGATTTGAATTTTAGAATCAATTTAATTGTTTACACCATTAAATGTCAATTATATGATACATGATGATCGCCAATAATTTCTATGAATATAACCAACACCTAGTTCGACATAATAAATTTCGCAGAATCTCGTTAGACTTTACTGTCTTACATATTTTTGATCATCGTATGAATTATGAAACGTCTTACAAATAAATGAATAGTAGCGGGCGAAGGCCACCGTCAGCTGGCGCTTGTTGACAAACCAGCCTTGATGTTTTGAGCGAGAATGACGGATTGCCTTGCCCGGACTATAGGTTGAATGCTTGTAGGTGCATTTGATGCGAGAATCGATTGCGCACCTGGCTTTCGGTCCATCTCTGCGGAAGTATTGACCTGCTATTTGGGTGAGTGTCGGGTCAGTAGTTCGCTACCTACTTTTTTCTTGGCTGGAATGGTTCAAGATCCATAGCGTAAAAATTCACCGCCAATTTTTTTTGTCACAACCGCTTTTGAAAATTTCATCAACTGGGTTTGATACTGATCGAACTCTTGCGTTTATCTCAGTGAATGGAATGCTCGTGTGACAGAAAATCCGAATGAATGAAGCTTTCGCGGAGCTTCTGTGACAAACATCAACAAGGTTCATGAGTGAATCTCAAGCTGTCTCACAGCAGCATTCATTGTTTTTAGTGCAGGTATGAAAATGACATATTAAGTTCTGGAGCTTTGGACTGTGTTGATGGATCATTTTCATCACGTCAGTTTCGATATTCTTGCACTGAAAAAAATGTTTTCTCTCTTTCACATTGAATTGCTGAAAAATCGCACCTCTGATACGCACATACAAACATATATTTTGACTGATGCCTTGTCTTCTTTTCAACATTCACCCTTTAAATACCATACCATTCGGATCATTTGTATACAATCTGAGTTGTAGTATGCCTTTGCATAATTCATCTTCAAAGAATCAAAGATTTGCAATTTATGCAATTCTGGATTTCAAGGGTAATAATAAACATTGAAATACTCTAGAACTCAAATTACGATAAAATTCGTTATCAGAAAATATCCGACAGGTTTAGTGATTGTTATGAAAACACAATAATCAATTGCAACATTTTCAAATGTGTAAGCGTCTCTAAAAATGTTCAAAGTTCAGGAAGTTTTATCAAACAGAAAATAACAAAAATTATCTTACAGTTGTTATAAGGTTATATACAAGTATATAGGGTACATGTTCCTTGACTCAGGCGATTGTGTAGCGCACGATTACAATTTTAACTATAACTCATACATTAATTTAGCTAGAAACGATATTCAACTAGTTATATCTTTGCTAAGACATGCTTAACAAGGCGTTTGCTGTACTGGACCATGAAAAGTCACCAACTAACATTATTGAGTCGAAAACTTTCGATGGATATGGATATCATTAAGGATTCTTGTTCGGACGAATTTCAGTAAAGTTTGTTTATTTCATCGCTCCGCGCATTTATTTATATTATCGCTCCGGGCATTCGGCTATATTCGGTATACTATACGGAATATAAAGCTACTTTATTACATCTAAATGACTTTCTCATTTGATCAATCGGCCATTCCATTTCAAAACATTAAAATTCCCACTATATTCATTTAGTTATATAAGTGTTGGTATGAATAAGCCCATCGAAAAATATAAAACCGCTCACTCTTACTTCTCCATTGAAAACTTTTATATTCTACATTTTACTATGTGATGAATACACTAGGCCAAAGTTGGGAATATAAGGTTAATTTCGTACCTAAAATATGGTCTGATTTTATGGATCCGCTGCATAGTACACTGTTGCCACTCCGAGGACAAGAAAATCTGAGGTCCACCGTCTGGCCGAGATAAAAATGCTCCACGATCGTTTTAGTGAGTCTATCAATCGGTACAGGGCACGCTGCCTGACATCGGATCACCAGATCATCCGGAATCTAGTTCCTCACCCCTAGGATTTTCAAATTGTAGTTGTAGTTGTAGAATTTGGTTATCAAATTTTAACTAACAATACCCCAAGGGCTGATCTGAATAATTAATTAAAACACATAACACAATAAACACATTAAACACATAAAACACTAAAAACAAAGCTGAAGAGCCTACTGGGCTAAATCACTTAAAAATTGTAATCAAGTATGTAAGACAAAGAATGAAAATAAAAACAAATTTAGTAGTAAACTGTTGCCTAGTAACGACTTGGCAAAATCCAATATGACTGCCAATCGACCGAAATGTAAGATAAACTCTTATTCAAATAACTCTCTTAAATTAGAAATTTAATTGATTTATTGATTCATCGTGGGTTGCGCCAACCAGCTAGGAAAATTTTTTCACCGACGGAGAAATGTCCTGCAGTCGTGACAAACAAATCGGCACTAGATTAAATGGCGCACAAACCGAACGAAATATTAATTTAATTCTTATATAAACAACTCCCTGAACTGGATTGGTTGTCCTCAAAAGGACATATTATTTATTAGTGGGTTTCGCCAACCAGCTGGGTAAAATTTTCCCGACGGCTCGCCCTACGTGGAGGCGTTTTTGCAGTTGCGGCGAATGAATCGGCACCATATTAGGCGCACAAACCGAACGAAATAAAGGTTTAATTCTTGTATAAACAACTCTTTTTATTAAATTGGTTGTCTCAAAGGACAGATTATCAATTCACGGATTGCGCCAACCAGCTGGCCAACCCTCCAACGACCACCGAACTAAATTTAAGATTAGTTCTTTAATAAACAACTCTTTTATTTTAATTTGTTGTCCTTAAAAGGAAAGATTATTTCCACCTACTGCTCGACCCCAAGGACGCTTTCCCCAAACAGCAGCGTTTCCGAAGTCGCGGCGAAACAATTGCCACAATGAGGTAAGATGGCGGCTTGCACAAACCGACGCGATTGTGCGCCCCCATAATCCGCCATATTACCTCATCGCGACGATCGCTGTTTAGGAGAGCCTATTTCCACCAGCTGCCTATGCGACCAGCTCCGCTGCCGGCAAATTAATCAGCTGCGACCAGCTGCCTGCGACCAGCTACCAGCGACCAGCTCCGCATAGCTTCAATGCTGCCAAACGACTGAGGCAAAATTTTCCTAAGTGTGCGTTTTATACCCGGCTCAGCTGCATGCGAGACGACATGGAGAGACGAATGACATGATTGGTTAAAGTCTCTCTCTAACAGAAAGAAGAAGAAGATGATGCAAGACGTTCCTTGCTTCGATTTGAAATCTGTGATAGGAAATTTGGTAAATTTACTCTGCAAAATGGCATTATAAGACATCACCTTATATTTGCGTTATTTTCAATAGTTTACTATTGTTTGAGAATAATGTTTGACAATTGAATTGAAGCGCGGTAAAATTTCCGACCGATTGAGGAAGAAATCATGTAAATCTATCGTGGATTATTTGAGTTATTCGCGTACAAAACGTACGGTTTTTCGTGACGGTCGCAATATTTTAGATTTTCATTTGACACCCTACCCTTGCCGTAAGACGTAGTCTACGTCAAAATCTGTGATGCTGGGGCATTTGCCGATTGCTGTTGGTGAGTCTGATGCAGGATAAAGTTGTATGGCTCATCTGACACGAAGACGTTCTGCTGCTTTTGAAACGTTAAGAAAATTATACATTTGTAAAACCGTGTCTCTATTCTCATAGAACTATGATATAGATATCTATAACGGCTATATCATAGTGAACTGTAGCATAGATTTCAAACCCCGTGTGGCAGCACCTTCAGTTCATCGAAAATTATCAGAAGTTTTACGCGTCACTGAGTTTGAAACATCTCTGCATTCTTTAAACATCAGACTGCTGATCAAAACCACCCTGGAGATTAGGGTACCAATGACTAACTCTTCCGTATAGCTTTATTTTAAGTTCCAACCAACATTAAACATTCCAAATTCACTCATTCTCTATTAACCCGTTTCCCCGGGAAGAGTCCATCCCAATCCAAAGTTTATCTATTAAATTACGGAAAATAGGAAAGTTTTTCATCATCCCGGTCCACCTGAATAGAGCTGGGGATAGATAGATGGAGAACTGCTTCAGAAACGGCTGGAGGCTGAGCCGATTTTTAATTGAAAACGATGCTGCGAAGTGAAATCGGCCCATCCAGCATATTTATCGGCTGCGAGGGGGACCAGGTTGGCTCTGGAATTCCATTTGCGAGAACGATTATTGATGTGGTACAAAAATAGAAACCCGGCGAGCTTTCATCGGTTGGGATTTTTTTTATTCTTTTCTACCCCCAGCCCCCAGGTTGTTTTTATGGGCGGATTTTATGTAACGAACTATATGCAAGTGTTCGGTGGATGTTGAACGAGGTGGTAACGAGCGACTGTCCAGTAGATTTACAACCCACCTACATGCAGTGTATCGAATTGATCGCTATTCATGAAGAGGTGGATTAGTAATTGGCTCGGTCGGTTTTTATTCTGCTTCCGCACTCGACAACGGGCTGTTGGGAAAACAATTGGCTGTCGGAAAATATTATTCAGTTTACAATCGTTAATCTTCTGGAATAGCATCCAATCGAACGTGGCTGCTTGTCGGGGGAAAATCAATAACACTCTCGGTAAATGCATCCGGAAGGGAAAACTTTCTCTGTTTACAGTCGACCTATCGCGGCCCCTCCCTCCACTCGAAATGATGACGACGATGATGGGAAAGAGATCATTGAAAAACAAGAAAGCAACTTTTGCGTTACACCTCTCGTCGGCATCATCATCATCATCATCGAAGGAGTACCTACGCCTTTTCCATCACCGACGACAACGACGTAACGCAGATGGCACTTTTCAAGTATAATTTGTAAGAAATAGTTTCGACTCTCCTCGATCGGAAAGAGCCTTTTAGCGCTGTTCGTTTTTCTTGTCCCACTAGAAACTCCAACTCCTCTCCGGAGTAAGTTGAAACGTCGACATGTGTATAGGGAACTTCCGAGAGGCTGCCAGCCAGGGAAGGACGGCAATATTTATGTTGTTTTTCCTTGCTCCACCATTCCCTCGTGGAATCCCTTGGCTTTCAGTTGTGCTTTGGTAATTTGTCTGCTTCCTGGCTGGCACTTGTGAGCAGGGTTGCCATAATATTTTTCGTTCTGATCTTTAATGTTGGCTTTATCTGTTTATCTGTATTTAACTGCCGATATTCTTGGCAAAAATATTAGCCTCAAACTTTGTGTAACTTTTAAAAAGCCAAGGGGATGGTTTTTATTGAGAAGTTGAAAATTACTGTTTTGATTCTATAAGTTGGTTATATTTTGGAGTTTCTGCGACGGGAAGCAATGCCGCGACCCTTTCAGCTGATCTCGTGATCAAGCGACCAGCTCTATCGCTAGCTGTCCGACTAATTGAGAAAAGCGAAGAAGCAAACGACTACCCCGTATTTCATAGAGCAATGAAACTTCTTTTGGAAACAACTGGATGCTCCTGTCCGAACGTAAGCAGAATTGCCAGGTTTATTCGGATTCATCACAATACCAAGAGGCAAATACTATGTTCGTCGCAGATCAAATTTCTTCAATTCTTCCTTGGTTGCTCCGTGCATGTATCCTTTCATCTGGAACTCTACAATCTGCTTACGGACGGTTTCGTACAATGCTGGGTACTTTTGTAGTCGTTTCTCTAAACATTTCAATCGCTTTTCCGCCATTGACCGACTGTCCGGTAGGTCGATGTAGTCATGGTTCCACAGTAAACCTGTTTCGAACTTTCCACTTTCAGTCCTTCTTGTAGTCTCTTCCAATTTTTTTCGTGCACGCTCCTCTTCGGCACTTTCCAAATTCGGTACTAACGCAATCCCGAGACTTTCCAGGGAGAAATACTCTTGCACGTATTCGTGTAGATCGGCGGTCGCAGTTTGAGCACAAATATGCATCTGCCGATGTTGTAGCTGGTCTCCACCTCGTATGCTGCCAGATTCTGCCCGGCCAATAGGAGTCTTTGATGCTATTGGCTCCTGAGAACGGCCTTCCCGCAGTTTGAGTGTTGCAATGAGATGTGAATTGTTGAGTCCGATCAATATTCCTGGAGTAGCTGACTTGAAGCTCTTTACAGGCAGCTTTCTTAGGTGTTTGTACCGATCTGTCATCTCGGCATAGTTCAAAGATTGTTCCGGTAATCTCAGGCCATTCACGATGAACGCACCTCCAAGTTTGAAACGCTTGCTACTACCTTGTGCCGAAATCTCCATCTGCAACATCCGTGCGTCTGATATCGTTTTATTGATGCCACTTGTCCACTGTATGCAGAGTGGCTCGGATTGTCCATCCAGACCCAGAGTATCGGCAACTGTACGAACGACTAACGTTACTGACGATCCGTCGTCAAGAAAGGCAAAGGTGTTGACCTCATCGTACTTCCCGTAAAGCGTAACAGGAAGCACCATTGGCGTAACTACTGGGGGTGCGTAGGGGGCCAGGCCCCCTCCAGGATTTTGTAGGCCCCCCCAGGATTTTTCCCTAATATATTTTTTATTTGAAATGAAACACTATTCATAATCTCTAAGGAATTGTAGGTTTTTTTTTCCTAGTGTAATTTGTTATTGTACTTTGCTTTCTTCAGAAATAGTTTGAACGAGTAACTATTTCTGAAGCTGTTAAGTGCACATACTCTCTTCCCCACACATTTCTTTTATCCCACTCTACCTTATAGGATAAAAATTATAGATCAAGAAAACCATAGTTAACGACAATTAGATCCATGAGAATTCCGATGTATCAACATTACATCCACTTCGCTCGAGAGTTTGCGCCTGTTAAAATGTTTTGAAATTGGAAATATCTTACCAGCATCATGGGATCCCACTAGTGAACTACTAGAACCAAAGATGTGAAGAGAAAGTATCGATAGGTCCTTAAGCGCTCGGCAGGTTATGAAATTGAATAAAATTTGTTTGAAATTGAGCATAGGGCTTTTGTTAAGCAGTTTTTCAAAACAAACGTGCTTGGTCGTGCTCAAATACCACCAATGGCACATTATGGTTCTTGCGATGTAAAATCTCTGTTTTTACACTCCCTAAAGACCATATGTGATGGAAAACAAATTCCAATTAGAGGTTTCTGAAAACACAACTTCTCATTTTTGCCAATAGTGTTTTTTCTCGTCGTTGTTTAATTAACAACCTCGCAGAGAAACTCGGTAAGGTGTCGTATGCTGATCTTCTTAACAGCATGTTTTAGTGGAAACCCAATCATTGAATATGTACACTACTAATTTTTTTTATATTTTTTCGTTTGCTTTGAAATACTGCTTAAAAAAGCACAACGCCTTAGCCCTAAACAATTCTGATTTCTAATAATTCAATTCTATTAATATTATAACCTCTAACCTCATAACTAAAATAATAGCGACAGTAGAGCCTGTTCTGTTGAAACATAAGATTTGAAACACTATTCTGTGTACGTATTTCAATTTTATTATTCAAGAAGTTCTTACAGTAATGAGTTTTGTTTATGAGCGCATTTTAGAATTCACGGTATTATTTTCTCTTGTACGAACAATTTAGTAGAGTTTAGACTCCCCAGATTGATTAAAAGTTTCGAAGCTAACGATTGTCCATAAGAAAAATATGGAGATAGGAGTTTATTCATTAACGATAATATTTTCGAAAATGTAGCTTTAGAAGTAAGGTAAAAATGTAATCAGATAACCCAGTAGTTGCCAATATAGATTGCATAATGGGCTTGTACGTCAGAGTTTATCAAAATTCACTTCGCATTTATTTTAACAGTTGTCTAACACTGAAGATTTCTTTAGAGGATTTGATTTTTCAAAAGGTTCTATTTTTGGCTGGAATAGTTCCTAGTAAACAGTGGTGGCCAAAATAATCAATACATCTACAGTTTTTCATACAAAACATTCATATTTGACATTCTCTATGTCTAGACAATAGAAGTAACCTGAATTTCAAACTGTGTTGAATTTATAAACTGTGCTCATTCTTGTTGAACTTTTCAATTTTAAATTATTTAAAAACTAATTTTTGGCCAAACCTTCAAACAAGGCAAATTTGATGCCATTTTGTAGACTGTACTAGAAAATTTAAAAATTCAAGCAACTGATCTGAGAAGCAATCGGACCAATTTTAGATGATAGTCGCGGTGGCTACTTTGAAATCTGGGTGAGCTCTTTCCTTCTCTACCTTTGTATATCATTGCCAATTTCACTTATTACGTAGAGCTGAATTCGTACACTGCATTAGCTGACACTTATCATGTTGTCGAGTTAATTCGTTGGAAAATTTTGTTTTTAGAGCTGCGGCCGCTGATATCTATTGTTCTCGGTTATTTTGATACAAATTTTCACATTATTAGCATTAACAGTGATATACTATCAAGTTTAATAAAAGGTTAGCTATGTACCCTACATTTCCTTACAATCAAAAATCAATAATTTTTGTAAACTGTTAACATTGTAGTCGACTTTTAATTGCAATATTTGACAGTTAGTGAATTGTTTGGACGCTTTTAACTTTCAGTCGGTGCTCACTAATCTAAATCTAAACAGAAGCAGTGATGTGGGCGACTGAGGTATGTGTGAGCGTGTGTGTCTGATGGGGGGAGGGGGAGAACTTATGATTTTGGGTCGGCGCTTTCTTCTCTCTTTTCAGAGAGCGAGTAATGGCGCTATAACCATAAGCCATAAGAGGCTAGGACAAGAGCTGGTGCTCTTGTCTCAACCGACAGACAAGCTGTGCCACAAGAAAAGGCTCTACAAGTAGAAAACACCGGTTTTCCAGCCCAGAAAAGCGGACAGCAAAGGATTGTATTATTTTCTTAGCTTCGTCACTCTCAACGACCTGTATATATATAAATATACATATGCTTTTTCGCCAAAGAAAGCCTCCCTCACAATCCCATCAAACTTCCAACTCCAGATGTCTATAAAGGTCGCATGAGTTCTCAGCATCTTCTTAAGTAGACATCTAATCAACACTTCCCTCCCATCCCTTGCTGATCATAAGGCCAGGTGTTGTGCATAGAAATCGATGGATGAAGAGCCTGTCACACCCAAGGCAGCTCTTTTGGCGCTTCCATCGTCTCTACAACAGCCAACCCAGGATTGTGTATGGTCGGAAAAAGCTATGCTATGTTATGCTATGCTATGTATGTGTGAATGTGCGCAGCAATCCAAGAAATCTGACGATTACCCGTTCTTATATCTTTAGACATTCTTCTCTTTTCAGAGAGCGAGTAATGGCGCTATAACCATAAGCCATTGGGAGCTAGGAATAAAGTTAATGCTAAAGTCCCAACCGTTTGAAGATAAATGGAGCATCACTTAACCTTCTTAGACTAGATGCTCCCAACGACCATTTTTGAAAACATTTTTGTTCTGTGCACCAAACAGGGCATTCTGTTCAACTATTCTCTCCGACTATTTATTTCCTATTTCCTTTGATATCTACTTTGATATCTACTGAAGGCTACGTGGGTTCCCCGTGTCTTCTTAAGGTAGATACCAAATCCTCCCTATCACCAACGGTTGCATGAACGTGGCCAGGTGAGCGATCGAGGAGTGTTTTCGTGGTGATTGTTGCGTGAAGAAACGTATAAGAAACTGGTTTCGGTTCATGGTGGCATGCAATGTCTTCAACGAATTATTCCTCATCGTAGCTCCATCCACGAGGTGTGCAACCGTCAATGCTAATGCTAATGTACATGAAAATTTAAAAATTCAAAAGGGTGCATTTTTTTTCCCTATACTGTAGTTGTTAAATTCTTTTGCCATACCTTCATAAAAAAAGCGTACGGAGGCGACCCCGGCGTTTTGGTTAACTTCCATATCTCTTACGCCTAAGTCACGAGTTCGAATCTCACTCCCGGAGAAGTTGGGAAAATGCCCAAAAGTGGTGTTTGACTTACTACGACGGGAGATGAACCAGCCCGAGGCTGAAAATCTTGATAATCAAGACTAAAAAAAAAACCTTCATAAAATTTCATAAATTTCCATGAAATTTCGATGCCCTAAAATACTATCAATGTCAAACAAAATCTTAAGTTTAACCTCAAATTCCCCATGGATATTTCTTTCGAACTGCCGTGAAGTTCTCAGTAGGTTTTGATGACATAAACCTCGGAAATCTGCTTCAAAATGTTTGAACTCTCCTTAGAAATTTAGCTCGATATAACTTATAAATTTTCATTGTATTTTTCATAGTATTCCACTTTAAAACAAACTTGGTTGATGATTTTCTCACAGATCTTTCAAAGAGTTATTCAATAAGAAACTTCAATCGAATTCCTTTGAATGGCTTTAAAATATCCAAATTGTGGAAACCGAAAAATAATCTCTGAATTTTTAAATTACTGTTTTTTTTTTTAATTTCTTTATTATCAAGGTTTTCAGCCCTGGGCTGGTTCATCTCCCGTCGTAGTCACTAAAATAACTTTTGGGTATGTTTCGTAACTTTGTCCGGGGTGAGATTTGAATTCGTGACTTTGGCGTGAGAGGTATGGATGTTAACCACTGTTATTTTAATTACTGTTACTGTTACCTGTTTTTTTATTCAGTAATATTTTGACTGAAGATAAATTCAGTTAGTATAATTCGAGAAGTAAAATTGCTATGTTTAGAAAGATGGCATTTTCATTTTATCTAACAATTGATTTACAGAACTCCGTACAATCTGGACAAACGAACAAAATGATATATGAAAAAAATTAGGAGATATGTAGGTATATCCTAATATTTCAGATATTTGATTTTTTTTCAAGAAAACATAATCTTGGAACAGGTTCCAGGTTTTCCATTTTTTTTAGTTCATTTTAATAGTTATTTTGTAAAAATATATTGGAACCGCTGACCACGGGTGTTAAGGACAACATCATATCCTAGGTATTTTCAGAGTTTTCTGTAAGGAGCAACTATAAGCTAAATATCACTTGTCATACGAAAACCAAAGGACCGATATTATATTGACAACATATTAACTTCTCCACTGTTCTTTCAGAACACCAAGAATTTTGATTCCGAATTTTGATTCCAATCATCTAACGTTGATAATTCCGGAACAATTGAAAGCAACGCTACTGTTCTTCCTCAACTAGCAAGTCCATCAGCTTCATTGGAAACGATAGTAGGACAAATAAGATGGAATTGTCTGATCTTGGTACGCTTGAATCTGGACCGGTCCAACCTCGCATTCGTTTTCCAAAAACGGTCGTAGCAATGATAAAATGTTCTACTATGTTTGCCGTAGTTTTTGCGCAAAGGCTTTGCGAAAACAAAATGAAAAGTTTATTTGCACTATTTTCAATAATTGGAGAAAACTAGGCGAGAAAAAGCTCACGATGATACTACATTGCATAAAGAATGCTTCGAAAAATATTTACTTCACAAGCAATCGTTGTTATCTAGAAATGTAAACGAAAAACTTTTAAAGGTAATTGAAGAGCAAAAGCAACATTACAGAGAAAAACATAAGAAGCTGAAGGAAGCTGTGAAGGATGAGTATCTACCGACAAAATTTTGAAGATTTTAAACGCGTTATCCATATCAATCTAAATTTTAATATAAATTTAAAATGTTCATTGACTCAAAGTTGTTCTTTTAAGTTTTAATATATTCAGTTCAAACTTGACTCTATATTGAGTCAGGTCTACTCGGTGCCTCGGATGCCTTAAGAGAATCGAGTAAGGTGACTACAGTAACCTCGTGTGAGTCCATTCTCCACTTGATCCACACGGAATAATACGAGGTATATATTCACCACACTCGATTCTTTTAAGACATCTAGACTCATCGAGGCGCAGAGTAGACCTAATTATTCGATTAAACTTGTTTTGATTTATCAATTAAAATAACCTGTCCCCAACAATTACGCTACTTTCTTTGCTCTTCTCAATATTTCTATAAACGAAAAAATCCTTCGGGTAGGCCCCCTCCAGGCCCCCTCCAGACTAATTGTCTAGCTCCGCCAATGGGAAGCACGCGGAATAGCGTAAGTGGAGCTGATTTTTGATGAACTGTTACCGTAGCGCTTGTTGTCTGTTCGGTTCTTGAATCTGCCGATGGCTCGTAGTACAGTAACCAATGATGCAACTTCTGGCAACCGTTGACTCCGCATGCATTCCCGTTGCATGGCCAACGGAGATGTGGCTTCAAACATCGTCGACAAAGTTTGTGATCTTTCACTATGCTCCAACGGTCCAGCTGCTCCAGCTGCTAAAAAACAGTGACCAGTCGATAGGATCCCCCGAAAAGACAGGCAATTCCTTCGACAGTACTTGTCTTGCAGCCAACTGTTGTTGAGTTGGATGAAGGGCTTCGTGCTGGAGATTGCTACCCGGAGTCACAATATTTGGCAGGGCAGGTATGTAGCTTACCAACGGTGGCGCGCGCTGAGATGTTTGTGGTGAGATTGGGGTAGAATATGAAGATCGACCTCTGATTGGAGTCGAAGATATTGAGGGGTGGTAGTCAGGCATGTGGTGCATAGGTTAAGGGTCTTTATTTCTAACGCTTGGAATAGGTGGTGCAAAACCTACCGGATAGGAACCTGCCTCAAACTGACTGTTCCCTGGGAACCTCTCCGGTTGTAAGAAAATGGGTCGATCCGGGTGCTCCGCTTTAGACGAATGGGCACGTGGAGGTCGGGATTCATGCGTGTTGCTTGCTGCTGCTGTCCACTAAACGAATCCAGCTGGTTCTTCAACTGTAGTTCTGCAGCTCGTAAACGATCTATCTCCGCATCTCGTCTGTTCAATTCCTGCTATCGTTGTGCTTCCAGCGTGGTTTGCCTGTCCGTAATCTGCTGCAACTGCTTTCTCATTTCTGCTTCTTGCCTGCGAAGTTGGTCCACATTCGCATCCTTCTGAAGCTGCAAAACCTTTATCTGGTCTACAAGTTCCAGCTCCCGCGCATTTCAATGTCCTGTCGATGACGCAATTCTAGCTCGTTCATTTTCCGGAGATCGCCCGTTTCGCTTTGCCACCGGTCGTAAGGTAAAACTGCCCTGCCCAGTAGTTTCGGTTCTGTTCCAGTGTGTGACACGACAAGCTTGGGTTCGTCCAGAATATTCCGCAACGGTTGAAGATCCACCAGCGAAATGACATCACCTCCTACAGCTCCATCGAGTTCCGCCTCGCCAATAAGGATACCGCCAGTCAAAAAGTTGATATCGTTGCTCCTGCCCCAAAGTTGTAGTAGATGTTTGTTGCTTGACTGGAGCTTGGACTGGCTTAGACGTCTCTACAACGACGTTGAGCCCAGTATGGTTGGCTACATTCCCCTGCTGAACGATCCAATCTTCTTCCCGTCTCGCTGTTGATCGGTCGGACCGACGACTCCTGACACTGGCAATCTAGTCTGCCTCTTCTTGCTGGTAAAGAAGATCGCGCTTTTTAGCACTATACTGCTTATCACGTTCCATCTTCTCCTTGGTAGCCCTTTCGTTCAAAAGCCGTTCTAGATCTAGCTTTTCCTGGTTAGCTTTTTCTTTCATCCTTTTCTCTTCCTCGAGTAACTCCAGCTCACGGGCTAATCTAGCTCTCCGTGCACTGGTAGTACTCGATTGTCCAGTGGCAGAGTTCGGTGGCAGTACAGTGTTACGTATAATACAGGCTTTACACGTAAACGATCCAGTTTGCGCTGTATCATTAGTCATTTTGGCGCATGATAAATTCAAAGCAAGACTCACACAATAGGCCTATGCATGCTATCTACCTCTACAGCTAGCTCTTTGTACCAGTTGGGTGATAATGTTTGGCTCATTTGTTTGAGGGGCTTGCACGCAACAGGTATCATTAAGAGTTCCGAATCCAAAGACTTCCATTTTCCTTTTGACAACTGACTCCAACGACAGCAATCTGGTGGCAGATGGATGCAGAACTTTCAAAAGCTTCAATTTCAAGATATGTTGTGTCATCTAGAATTCATTGGATCGTATTGGATTGGATGAACTGTGTCAGGTTCAAAGGCTGCTTTCCACATGCGTTGCTTGCACAAGGAGCCAGCACATTTGATAATTGTAAAATGGGGAAAGTCACGTTTCAGTAGCTCTTGGCCGGATTTGACTGAACCCAGCATTACCGATGCTTCATCTGATCCATATCTCACAAACCTTTTTTATTGTAATTGATGCCATCGACCTGGAACTGTAAAACAATTGTTCAAAATATTTATATACATATAGGTTTTCACATTGCAAGATTATACTAAAGATAAGACTTTCTGGAGAACTATGCAAAGAATTCCTGCAAACATCTTACAAAAAATTTAAAAAATAATTCTGCAAAACCCCTTGCCTAATTTAAACATTCAGAATTGAATTTATGAGATTATTGAATTCGTGCAAAAAAATCTTCTTAAAGCTTGCTTCAGATAGAATTGGAACAAAAACAACTGCCTGTATTTCAGTTATTTATTATTGAATTCAAGATCGTTTTTTATGCAAATGTTGCGTTTTTTTCATACTTTTAAGAAAAAATACGGATAAAATTATTCGTCACGGTTTCGAAGGAATTCTCGAATTTTTCCTGTAACACGGCTCATTAGGCGGCGCACACCTTCTTCGTCCATCGTTTTAGCTATCTTATTCCACCAGGTCTTCATCTGATTGATGTCTTTGACAACCTTTCCCTTTGCCTTGAGTCTCCTCTTCATGATTGCCCAGTATTTCTCAATAGGGCGGAACTGGGGGCAGTTGGGTGGGTTAAGGTTTTTCGGAACAACCTGGACCTCTTTCTCTGCATACCATTCTTGAACGACTTTGCTGTAATGACAGCTTGCCAAATCTGGTCAAAACCTTACGGGATGGTCGTGGGATCGAATGAACGGCAAAATTCGTTTTTGGAGACACTCTTTTTGGTATAGTTCCGACGTCATTGTATTATTTGTAACGAAAACTTTCGTTGTTTTGCCACAGCTGCAAATGCCCTGCCAAATCATGAATTTTTGTGCAAATTTGTCGGCAAAAACAAATTTAAATTTGGCTGGAACATCCTCCCGAGCCATTGCCAAGTAAAATTTTTGACCTGGGATTTGCCCGAAGTCAGCCTTGATATAGGTTTCATCGTCCATCAGAAGACACCCGTCGAACCTGGTCGTATAGCTTCCGAGCACGGATTTTGGCCACACTATTCTGTTTTATGGTCCGATTTGGCTGTTTGCTAGCTCGATACGACTTGATTCCTTCCCGGAGTCGAGTTCTCCTTACGGTACTATGAGCTGCACCGAATTTTCTGGCCAAATCACGGTCCGACAGATTGGGATTCCTCTTAATCGTCTTCAAAATCTTACCACGCAGTTTCCGGTCAACAGTTCCACTCCGACGATTGGCTTGAGGCTTCCGAGTCGTCGTCAATGTTTCCTTATACCGTTTGATAACGCGCCATACGGTATTTCTGGGCAATTTCAGCTGTTTAGCTAGCCTAGATGCAGACCACAATGGATTTTCCAAATAACTGTGGACATTTTTTTCCCTTCTTTCGGCTTCCATGTTGATTGTTTACAAAGTACAGTCGATTTGCGGAATGTCAAAAATACATACGTGAAGCTGACAAAATTCTCGACACGTGGGCGCCAAGACCTTCCAAATCCGTCCACCAGGAGTGCCACAATATGAGCAAAAGTTTGTTTCAATTCTAAATGAAACAAGCTTTAGCTTTCTCCAACGTATGAGGATTTTCTCCTTGTATTACTTCTGGAATTATCTTATAGTTTTTGTGTTGTTCTTTCAGATGTTCTCCAGAGATTTTTCACATTCATCACAAGAATGTATCGAAAAACTGTCGAAAAGAGGCCAGAAGAAGCTGCTGAAAGAATCCTTGGAGAAATGTATACAAACTCCGGAAGAATATTTATAGAAACGCAAGAAGGAATATCTCAAGGATGCTTTTCGATTTTTTTTTGCAGAATCATTGGAAAATTTATAAAAAAAAATTCTAAGATGATCTCAAAAAAAATATGGACAAACCATTTTGGGGCACACACACCAACTGACTTTCAGACTGTCATGTGTCACTGTAGTGTAAGCAGGGGCTGGATAGTCAAGAACAAAATGGATATAGTTTTTAGCACAGGAAGCACCAGCACATCGGTCCAAGCTCCGTCCCAAGCCTTATGGATCGCCCCTAAAAATTTAATTCACATAGATAAAGCTTTCATAACTTCTGTCAAATTAACAAAGTGAATCAGAACTAATACAAAGATTCTTGTTCAGAAAAGCGGAAGAAAGTATTGCAAGGTGCAAGGTGTCAGGTACACTGGAGGGTGTGATTCGAAGAGCAGGGATAGACACGAGTGGCACGATCTTCAGGAAGTCTGTCCAACTATTTGGCTTCGCCGACGACGTTGAGCGGAAACGAACATCAGACTTAAGGCTGAAGCTGGTAGGATTGGGCTTGTGATTGATGCGTTGAAAACAAAATACATGAAGGGAAGAGGCTCACGAGAAGACAATGTAAGTCTCCTAGCACGAGTTCAGATCGTTGGTGATGAAATGGAGGTAGTAGACGAATTCGTGTATCTGGGATCTTTGGCGACCGCCGATAACGACACCAGCAGAGAAATACATAGGCGCATTATGGCTGGCAATCGTGCCTACTTTGGACTCCGAAGGACGCTTAGATCGATCAAAGTTTGCCGAACCACAAAGTTGACCATCTACAAGACATAAATTTGACAGCTAGTTCTCTACGGCCACGAATCATGGACATTGCTAGTGGAGGACCAACGCGCCCCTGGAGTCTTTGAACGGAAGGTGCTGCGTACGATCTACGGTGGAGTGCAGATGGAAGACGGAACGTGGAGGAGGCGAATGAACCACGAATTGCACCAGTTGCTGGGAGAACCTCCCATCGTATACATTGCAAAAATCGGTCGACTACGTTGGGCTGGGCATATCGTAAGAATGTCGGACGACAGCCCTGTGAAAATGGTTCTCGAAAACGAACCGACAGGTACAAGAAGGAGAGGCGCGCAACGAGCAAGGTGGATCGATCAAGTAGAAGGCGACCTGCGGACCCTCCGCAGACAGCGAGGCTGGCGAGTGACAGCCATGGACCGAATAGAATAAAGACTACTTCTGTGTACAGCAGAGGCCACGCCGGCCTTAGTCTGATTGGTAAGGTAAGGTAAGGTGTCAGGTACCCTTGGAATCAAGGGGTTTTACAACAGTGGGCCAATTATAAATTGCTAGTTCTAAGTTCGATTGTTGTTGTCAGTGTCAATTGTTTGCTTCATGGCACTATGGTACGAATGGACAAATTTCGCGACAAAAGTCGATAACTCGAAAACTATTAACCTTAGACAAATGATGTCTTCGAAAGATTTAATTTAAAAAAAAAAATAGATCTATCTTTTGGTTTGAGTGGTGACTAGGGTGGTCCTTTTCTGTTCATAATAAAAATTTCAACTTTTTATTCTTATGACTTAGAGGATTTTTTGCTTCTATAGAATTGTAGATATTTTAATTATATGAAACTTTGCTGAAGAAATTAAACTTCTTTCTCATCTACGTATCGTTTTATAACAGTTTTCTGACTTTGTTTAGGGTGAGACTTTCAAAAAATTTCATCAAAAACGCGTTGTACGCTTTTTGATGATAATTGTTGATGAAAATTATGCAGAAAAAAAGCAAAACTACCAATTTAAAAAAGAGTTTTTCTCCTAAAGGGACAAATGGGGACACACGATTTTGCAAAGATCGTGTAGATGTAAGTTTGTACTTTCAGTTCACGTACTCTGTGTTTGCAAATATTTGCAAATAAAGGAGTAAGATATCTTGCAAAAACGTATTTTTCTTACATTTCAACCCCTACAACTTTTTTTATACAAAAACTAGCAACTATCTTGTATCTTCAAAATATGCGTCATTTTATACCCTAAAAGTCATATCTGAAAAGTTTTCAAATTCAAATTGATATAAAAAAGTAACATAAAAAACTGTTTTTTCAAGTCCCATCCTAAGAAAAGTCAGAAAAACTGTTATAAAACGATACGTAGAAGAGACAGAAATTTAATTTCTTGAGCAAAGTTTCATAAAATTGAAATATCTACAATTCTATAGAAGCAAAAAAATCCTCTAAATCATAAGAATAAATAGTTGAAATTTTTATTATGAACACAATAGGACAACCCTAGTCACCACTCAAACCAAAAGTTAGATCTATTTTTTAAATTAAATCTTTCGAAGACATCATCTGTCTAGAGTTAATTGTTTTCGAGTTATCGATTTTTGTCGCGTAATTTGTCCATTCGTACCATAGTGCGTGGGCCTAAAACAGCACAATGAAAGTAGAATTGGAAAAGTTTCGATTTTAAAATGTACACACATTTTAAATTTGAGGTTTTTCAGTGGACAAGCAAGCGTTAAAAATCTTAAAAATCTTGGTTTTTCTCAAAAATCTGTAATCTCTACATACAGATATCTGTATGAAACATATGAAAAAATCTGATTCAATCTAGATATATCTGTACATGTGGCAACCCTGCTTGTGAGCGCATTTGAAAAATCGAAACCCGACTCTGAGATTTACTCACCGAAAGCGACATCGTCGTGGCGGCGGATGTGAATGCGGGGGCGGAAGTTTATTTGCATATTCAATCTATTTGCAAAATTGATCATCAAGTGAAATTTGCACAGCAATGTAAACATTTGCTTCCCGGCGCCAGCTGGCAATAGCCGAAGGTGGAAGGCAGAGAAAGTGAGAGTTTTCCTATTGCCTTGGTTTCGAGATAAATTCATATGCGGACAAAATCAGGCAGCTGTTAAATTGAGGTCAAATGGATTCTCTGATTGATTGGACAGAGACAGAGCTTTTAATCTATTAGGTTACTGTGAAATTTGCGGGTGCGATGAATAGGCTTCCAGCACTTATTCACACCCGAACGAAGTTATTGAATGAACATCAAAAGATTATTTCTTTCAGTTGCTATTTAAGCATGCTGCACTTACTTCGACAAATTACACAATCCATCCTACCCATATCGGCGAGCTACAGAAGGAGTAACTAAGGAGAAACGGCCGTTGACACCTGTTCGGGAGGTGGGAACATTAATTTCCGGTTTGTCCCCCACCCCCACCCATCGATCGAAGAGGCTAGACCACGGTGGGCCACCGACGGACGGCAGGGGGCTTTCAAAAGTTAATAGTTTGATTGGATGTGTTGACCTTTTCCCAACCCCCGCATTCCCATCCATCCTCTGCTTCTTCTCTCGAATACCACAGCCAGCAACATTCGCCAGGTTGTAAGTGTGTCCAAATGCTGTTACTGGCAGGTTCGACTTAATGGAATTAAAGTGAGTGAAAAAAAAAGTCGTTCCGTGCCGGGGATTCCGAGAAGGATTTCAAATAACGTGTTATTTTTCAATGGCCGAATGCCCGTTTGACGGCACAAATGTAATCAATAAATTACCGTTTCCCTTTCGAAGTAGGCGAGCGAAGGATTTGGATGGCAATTTCGGGAAATTTGTAAGAGTAGGCCATTTTTCATTGGAGCGGTCTGTGTGTGTTTCATATTGTGGTGATTCGCATTTGCTATTCGGACGTCTTTTTTGTGGCCCTTGATTGACCTGGGGTGGAAAATGGTGAAAGGAGACTGTGAAAAGGTAGGTAGTTTGGACCATTTTGTCGGCTTTTTTAGCTGACGTAGTTTTCGGTTGTGGTCGTTTTTTTGTCTGGTCAAGATGAGCATGGGCCGTAGGTGGTTTTTTTTGATGTGGGACATATTTCGGTAACGATCAGGTGGATCTCCTTTTTGGATGAGTAATTTTGGAAAAAAAGATTTAATTTTGGATGGAATTCAGATGAGTCTGAATTTTAAAATGAATAAAACGAACATCAAGCAAGAACATTTTTGAAATGACTATGGCAAAAGCCTATGATTTAAGCCGATGCCGTGTTTTGCTTTTTTTTATTTATTTGTCGTCAATCAGTAGTAGACCGTTTTGTTACAATGATATTTACAATTTTATGTTATACTTCTTAAATATATAGTATGTCTTAAAAAACTAACATATCAGGTTTATATTTTTAATGTTAAGGTTATCTAATTGCATTGAAGTATTGCTTCAATTTTGTTTTAGTCATAGTGAAGTCAACATTTTCTCCGTGCTTATTGTACGTTGCCATCATCTGATTAAGAGGCCCAAATTTGGCGTAATTTGTGCGATGATGGCTTGTAGTAAATATATTTCTATTTCGTAATTGCCGGGACGGAATGTAAAAATTAAGTTTTGCTAAAAGTTCTACTGAGTCAACGCGTTGCGCAACAATATCATTTACTGAATGAAACTAATGCAAATTCACGGCGCTCTTTTAATGATCGGATGCTGATTAGCATACAGCGTGCTTCATAAGATGGAAGAGGTAACCTCGCCCAACCTAATTTACGAAGGGCAAATAGTAAAAACTGCTTCTGTACCGATTCTATTCGTTCTTCTTGTATGACTGAAAAGGGTGACCAAACTACGCTACAATATTCCAGTATTGACCTCACATATGCAATGTACAATGTTTTTATTGTGTACGGGTCATGAAAATTGTAACAAAAACGTTTTATAAATCCAAGCATATTATTTGCTCTGTTGATGATAGTATTGTAATGTTCAATGAATGTAAGTTTGGAATCCAAGATAACTCCTAAGTCCCTTACTCTTTTACACTTTTCAACTGGCTGATTCCCTAAATTAATAGTTACGTCTAGAGTGCTTCGTTTCCTACTAAAAGTAATCGAATTACATTTTTTACGTTTAGCTGTAAAAGACTTTTGTTACACCAGACATAGAAAACGTTTATTTCTTGCTGAATGTAATAATATCTTCTTTATTTCTTATTTCTAAAAATAGTTTCATGTCATCAGCATAAACAAGAAATTTAATGTTTTTAAGAATAAAGGAAACGTCATTTACAAACAAAATAAATAAGAGGGGGCCTAAATGAGAGCCTTGGGGGACTCCAGAGGTGACTTGAATAGGGTTTGATTTCTTCCCTTTAAATCTTACTATTTGTTGACGGTTAGTAAGGTAGGATTCGATCCATTTGAGAATTCCTGGCTCAATTCCCAATTTTTGCAATTTAAAAAGAAGCATGGGTATGTCAATGCGATCAAAAGCTTTGCTGAAGTCTGTATAAAGAGCTTCACATGGTAACCATTGTCCATTGCTATCAGAGAGTAGTTAACGAATCCAATAAATTAGTGCTAGTTGATCGTCCTTTGAAAAATCCATGTTGCTTTGTAGTGATTCTGTTTTTGATTTGAGTGAACAATTTTTCATTAATAATTGCTTCAAAAAGTTTAGGAATGCAAGATAAAATGGCAATTCCACGATAGTTACGTATGTCAGATTTTTTCCCACTTTTGAAAATAGGTACTAGGTAGGAACTTTTCCACAGTTTGGGAAAGATCCCAGATTTCAATGACATATTAAATAGCCAAAATAAAGGTGATGTAAGTTCCAATGCTAAGTTTTTCATAAATACTGGTGGTATTCCATCAGGGCCAGAACCTTTAGAAACGTCTAAATTATTCAAACCTTGAAATATGTCTTGAAATTCGACTTGACTAACTCCAATGTCCCTTGAAAATCCTGGGAAGAAATCGAAATATTCGTAATCGCGATCTTCTTCAGCAAATGTGGTATATATTTCTTGAAAGAATGTTGCAAATAGATTGCAAATTTCTTCTGCGTTATTACCAACATTTGAGTTAAGATGCATTCTAGATGGAAGTTGTCAGGTTTCAATTTAGTTTTAACATAATTGAAAAATTTTTTGGGCAAGACTTAATTTCAAGTTCAGTTTTTTGCATTGTGCTCATCATATGCATTTTTTATGGTTAGATTCAGTTCATCACAAATACTCAAGTAGTTTGCCAGGTTATTGCTGTTACCATCTCTTTTGTATATTTTGTGTGCTTTTTGCTACCGATTCTTCAAATTTTTTATTTGTTTATTATACCAAACTGGTTGGTTTGACTTACCTTGTCGTCTTATTTTTTTGAGTGGTACTTCTTCAAATATTATTTCAAACAATAATTTGTAAAAAACTTCAACAGAAGTCTCAATATTTCCTTCGTTCTTAAAAATGATTTGCCAATCAATTCTGATAATTTTATTTCGTATGATATCATAATTTGCTAAATGATATTGGAAGACCTCTTCATATCCGAAGTCGTCGGGTCTTTCGTATTCGTGGATAAATAAAGAAAACTCAATTGCTGTGTGAAAAGCTTCATTTTTCCATAATGGAAAAAGTGATTTTGCTACACAGAAATCTTCCTCAATATTTGTTAATAAAAATCTAAATAGCAATTTTGCTGGTTTTTTTACATGATTAACTTGGTTGAGCCCTAAACCTGCAGTTTTGTCGAAAATAAACTGTAATGTTTCATTTTCTCCGACGACTGGTAGAAGGATGCACTCATTTTCGGTATCTAAAATGAATTCAGCACTACGTTGATTAAAATCTCCATATATGTGAACTTTCACTTCTGGGGGAAGCTCAGACATAATTGCGTCTGCAATGTGAAAAAAAATGTTCATATACTTCTTTACGAGCGTTGTTTGGAGGAAAATACACTGAGGCAAATACATGTGTTTCACCTGCCATGTGTACTTTCACCCATACATGTTCAAACTCCATAACTTTTGATGTTTCGATAATTTCTGAATTAAAATTGGTAGAAATAGCTATTAAAACACCACCACCTGACTTTTTTCAGAAATTTCCAAATTGCGATCATTTCTAAAAACATTATAAGAATTTCCGAAGACTTCTTCACTCCTAACGCTTTGATCCCAACTGGTTTCAGTTACACATTATTATTGGGAATGAGCAACCCAAAATTTTATTATGAATTTCTTGAATTTTAACCGCACTTTTCATACGGTTAAAATTTTGGCAATAAACTATAATTTCGGTACTTAATTGTGTTTTTAGGTGGAAGCGTTTGCTCATTCGAGTTAGTCGATAAATTAAGATTATTAAAATTATTAAAATTAATTACCCTCTCTGATCTAGAGATGTCGTCAAACTCTCGTTATCGCCATGCTCTTCAAAATCATTATCCTCCTCTAAGGGTTTCGTCACTACCGATGAAAACTCGAATGCCCATGCGAGCATGTACATGACTCACATGGTGCAGCTGAAAAACTCCCCGGAGCCATCCAGTTGGGTGATTGTGAAGGAGCTATGCGTGAAGATTCATCAATTGCCGGGTAAGGGTGTAGGATTTCGCCTCGTTGAAATTGTATCGGTTGATAAATGGGTGGCGGCCTGGAAAAACGATGCTTTGCTGCCGCAAGTAGGTCTCGGATCATGTGTTAGTAGATTATGTGGATTGCCGATGGTGTTGAGATTTTTGTTGTTGTTGTTGCATTTATTGTTGAAAACAGGTGAGTGTGTACGGTTGCTATGGTTGTTGTTGTTGTTGTTGTTATTGTTGTTGTTGTTGTTGTTGTTGTTGTTGTTGTTGTTGTTGTTGTTGTTGTTGTTGTTGTCGTTGTTGTTGTTGTTGTTGTTGTTGTTGTTGTTGCTGTTGTTGTTGTTGTTGTTGTTAATGAAGTCGACGTTTCTTGCTAAATTTGCTAGATACTGTTTCTTCTTCTTGTTAGCCTTTTCAGCCAATTTCTGCTGATTCAAACGACGTAATTTTCGAGCATCATATTCACTCCAATCCGCTTTCCATACCTTCCTCATTCCCAAAAGTCGCCAACCTGAGTCGTCGGTGTCGTGTTTGTTGTTATGATTCAATTCTATCGCCAGGCTGGGATTTGAATCGAGTGACGGAGTTAAATGTGCATTGGCGTGTGCTTCCCCATGCCTTGGTATTGCGTTTATGTTCGCAGTCAGTGCTTTTAGCTCGTCCAAGATATCGAGCTCTAGCATAAAGTTGCTTTGCATATTTAAACTGGCTGCGGTTTCTATGCTCAGCTGATTGAGCTGACTTATTTCATTGTTAATATTTAGCAGCTCCTTTTTTAGATCACCTGCTAGATTATGCATTGTTGACGTCATTGCTGTGTCAACTAAAGAGGTTAAATGATTTTTCAGCATAGTAGTACTTCCAGTCAAACTACTGTTTCTGTTAATGGAAGACAGTTCATTTTTTATGCTAGTAAGAATGACTTCCATACTCTCAATAGCTTCCGAGACTATATTTGGTTTTTCCTGTTGAGAGCAAGTCGATGCATAACCTCCGTGTTTTCGCTAATTTGCTTAGCCAGGAGCTTTTGTTGTTGAGTGAGAACGTTGAACTCAAAAGTTGCGGTTACCAGAGTTTGGCATGAACCACAACATGGTAGCACAAATAACGACGGATCAATAGCTTTTCTGTCTTTTTTGGGTTCCGAGTGAGCCTCGGGGAACCGTCACACCCACACACGGCGGCGTGAAACTTGCGTGTGCATCCAATACACGTCCACATTACGGAATCGACAGACGAGTCCAATAAGCACACTTCACAATTAATCTGACTCATGTTTGAATAAACGGCACCGGCAAAAAGCACTCAAGAATAAAATGAAAAGTAAGCACAAATTAATAAAACAAAACGCCATTCCTTTTTCGATCATTTACAGTCAAAATATTTCAAACTAGCTGAACCCGGTGCGTGCGCTGCTACGCTTGCAACTAAATGAAGGAAAATTCAATAGAACTGGCACGTTCATGGTTTTTTTCGAAATGAGTTTTTTTTCTTGACGAAGCAGGGGTACAAACTTCTATCAAAACATGCTTCTTATCTGAGAAACACACGTTTTGTGTTTAAGTAAGCTGTTGTATGGGAGCCCTCCCTTCCAGAGGGGGCTGGTTTCTCAAACCACCATGCAATCATTGCCTTCAAAACCCCCCACATTACAAATTTGGTTCCATTTGCTTGATTAGTTCTCGAACCATCGCACTGGGCTTATCGATTATAATAAAAATTTGAGTTTCATTTGTTTGAAGCCCCCCCCCCCTTCAGAAAGGGGAGGGGTCTTGAACTACCATAGAAACATACTTGCCTTCAAAACCCCCCACATGTCAAATTTGATTCGATTTGCTCGATAGTTCTCGGGTTATGAAGAAATGTGTGTCTCATTTGTATGAGAGCGCCCCGTCCTGAGAGAGTAGGGGTCTCAAACAATCATAAGAACCTTCCCCAGCCCCAAAAACCCCTTCATATAAATTTTCGCGTTGGTCGGTTCAGACTTCTCGAGTCTATAAGGGTCTGACAGACAGATAGACAGACAGAAAATCATTTTTATGTATATAGAAATCTAGCCTTCAAAAACCCCCATATGCTAAAAAGATTTCATTCACTTGATCTTGAGTTATGCAGAAACTCGCTTTTTATTTGTATGGGAGCCCCCCCCCTCCCATTTGAAGTGGGGAGGGGTGGTGAAGTGCCATAGAAACATTTCTTGCCTCAAAAACCTCAACATGCCAAATTTGGTTTCATTTGCTTCATTGGCTCTCGAGTTATATTAAAAATTATGTTTCATTTTTATGGGAGTCTCCCTTTCCAGAAGGCGAGAAACCACCTTAGAAACATTTATTTCCTTCAAAAACTTCCACATGCCAAATTTGGTTCCATTTGTTTGATTTGTTCTCGAGTTATGCAGAAATTGTACGTGTTTGATTTGTATGAGAGACCTACGTGTATGAGAGACCTATGTGTTTCATTTGTATGAGAGACCCCTCTTTCAGTAAGCGGAGGAGTCTCAAACCACAATAGAAACATTTCTTGCCTTCGAAAACTTCCATATGCCAAATTTGGTTCCATTTACTTGGTTAGTTCTCGAGTTAGGCAGAAATTTGTGTTGTTTTTTCATGGAAAACCCCCCTCCTTCCCCCTTCCAGATAGTGGAGGAGTCTCAAACTTCCATAGAAACATTTCTCTCCTCCAAAAACCTCCACATGCCAATTTTTTTTCCATATGCTTGATTAGTTCTCGAGTTATGCACAAATTTGTGTTTCATTAGTATGAGAGCCACCCTCTTACAGAGGGTGGAGGGGTCTCGAGTTACTTTAGAAACATTTCTTGCCTTCAAAAACCTCTACCTGTCAAATTTGGCTCCATTTACTTGATTAGTTTTAGAGTTTTGCAGAAACTTGTGTTTCATTTGTATGGGAGCCCCCCCTCCCCTACCAGAGAGGGAGGAGGGGTCTCGAACTACCGTAGAAACATTTATTGCCTTTAAAATCCCCGCAAGCCAAATTTGGTTCCATTTGCTTTATTAGATCTAGAGTTCTGAAGAAATTTCAGTTTCATTTGTATGACAGCACCCCTTCTAGGAGAGGGGAGGGGTCTCAAACTTCCATCCAAACATTTTTCGCCACCAGAAAACCCCACATGCCAAATTTGGTTTCATTTGCTTGATTAGTTCTTGATATATGCAGAAACTTCTGTTTTATTTGTATGGGAGCCTCCCTTTCTAGAGAGGGGAGGGGTCTCAAACTACCATAGAAACATTTTTTGCCTCCAAAAACTTCCGCATGCTAAATTTGGGTTCCTTTGCTTGATCAGTGCTCGAGTTATGCAGAAAAATGTGTTTCATTTGTTTGGGAGCCCCCCCTTTCAGAGGAGGGAGGGGTCTTTTTTTATCTTAAAAACGTTCCCTGGCCTCAAAAACTCCTGCGTTCAAATTTTCATGCCAAACGGTTCTTCCGCTCGCCAGTTAAATCGTGACAAAGGAAACCCCAACTCATTTTTATTATATAGACTAGCTGATCCC
>JASCZW010011395.1:0-32264 GCA_034211315.2 Aedes japonicus
TTCTGGAAGTTGGAGCCTTGGTGTGGTGCCCGTTTCAAAGAATCTGGATTGCGAGGATTGAAGCAGTGCAAAAATTTTGTTCGGTATGCTCTCCGTCATCTGCCGTGGAATGATCCTGTCAACCTTCCAGCGTACCAGGATCGTTGCGCACTCTTGGGAATTGAAACATTGGAGCATAGGCGTACAGTCATGCAAGCAGTTTTCACAGCAAAAGTGCTACTAGGTGAAACCGACTTTCCAGGAATTTTGGCCGAACCCCTTATGTACGCTCCTGAACGAGTTCTGCGAACAAGAAATTTTCTGCAGCTCGGAACTCATGCTGCAAATTACGGCCAACACGATCCAATTCAATTCATGTCATCGCGCTTCAATGAACTCTACGCTCTGTTTGACTTCAACTGTTCCGCTGAGATCTTCCGTCACCGGATTCAGCGTTGTTGGATGGAGAGCCGCTAGTTCAGACATGGTGGCATTTACTACGTACTGGCAAAATACTAGACGACTAATTCCATCACGACAGATTATTTTAAGTTTATTGACAAGTTTTGTGTGTGTACTAGAATTAATTTAGTTTTGCTTACTTTGTACTCCTTCTATTCATGTTGATTTATGTAGTGTACGATTAAGAAATAGGGGGAATTTACGCCACATGACTTTTCAGCCATTACATTCCAATAAGATGTTAGGTCAGTTGAAATAATATCAATAAATAAATAAATAAATAAATAAAAAAAAATAACGATCGATCGAACATAGGTAGGAACCAGGCAATGCACAGTGGGCAAAAATGGAACCAAAATCCCATTAATTTAAACGCAGGGTTGGAGTCCTGAAAACTAGCTTTTCTTATGGGAAAAAGTGCGAGAAATCGAATGGTGTTGGTTTCATTTAGGGATGACCACAGTAAGTGTGCCATTTTGCCCATTGCTCCCCTCATTTTGGATGCAAATTAGATTTATTACCCAAAAACAGAACTTGGTGCTATTATTGGATGCAATATGCACTGTAAATTTTAAGAAAAACCTGAAAAACTGAATGAAACAGATTTCACTTTGATCGGATGCCAGGAAGTGGTCCATATTGCCAATTTAACCCGATTCTCCCCTCATACTTGAATAAACTCATATACCATGCGGTTTTGAAGATCGGCGCTAGTAATATTTCTCTCTTGCACTGTACTTATTTAAACATATTTGGAGAATCGAGTGGTGATGGTTTCGTTTACGGTTGACCTCAGTAAATGGTCCATTCTACCCGATTTCCTCCTATAATTTTATAACCTCATATACCATACCGTTTTGAAAAACGGCGCTTGTAATATTGCTCTTACTTGCACTGATCTTACGTAAAAATGTCCGGAGAATCGAATGGTGATGGTTTCGTTTAGGATTGACCCCAGTAAGTTGTCAATTTTACCCTATTTCCCCTCATAATTTAATAATATCATTCAAATCAACGGTGCTAGTAATATTGCTCTAACTTGCACTGTTCTTACGTATAACTGTCTGGAAAATCGAATGCTGGTGGTTTCCTGTTGAGTTGACCACAGTTAATTGTCCATTTTACCCGAATTCCCCTCATAATTTAATAATATCATTTCAATCATACTGTTTAGAAAATCAGCGCTAGTAATATTGCTCACACTTGCACTGTACTTATGTAAAAATGTCCGGAGAATCGAATGGTGATGGTTTCGTTTAAGGTTGCCAACAAAAAATTGTCCATTTTACTCGATTTCCCCTAATACTTGAAAAGCCCACACAGATAAAAAGAAACATTGAATGTTCTGCGTTATCTAATGCACGGGAATGGTAGATTTGGCAGAAAATAATGGTATATTTTATGTAAATTTAAGCCATATAACGCCTGAATCAAGCCTGTTGTATGAAAGATTGCAAACATTGTTGTATGGTGCATCAAGGACTACAACCTATTGCGTTGTTTACGCCACCTTTGGCTTGGAATTAAACGAGGCGAAATTTTACGCGCTTGTTAAAATTCATTTTTTTTTCTGTGCATATACCATGCGCTTCTATTACTCTCACTTGCAATTTATTGTTGTAAATATGTCCGAAGAATCTTATGGTGATATTTTCGTTTAAGGCTGCCTCAGTAAATTGTCAATTTTACCCTATTTCCCCTCACATTTGAGAAAAAACTCACATATCATGCGGTTCTAAAGATTGTCATTTTTACATAAGATTCAATCGAAGATTTTCCATCTTATGAATAAAATACAGTATGAAATAAAAACAGTTTATTCTTACGTAAATCGACTACAAAAGTTTGCTCTACAACGTATCATTGTCTTCGCTTCCATCAAAATCTGTATAGCTGTCGTCAGTATTATCTACGGTCGCTTTATTATTTAGAAGATGGAGGTAGTCGTTTCACATAGTTGAATTCTGTCATGATGAGATCTTTCATTTTGTAGTACAACTGCTTGACCTTTTGAGCATCGAACTGCTTTGAAGAAACGGGTAAGCTGCTAATAAACCTCACATGATCGGCCAGTTGTTTCGAATTACCGAGAATTTCGGCAAACTTTTACGGATCTGTTAAAAGACGTCGCGCCTTGTTGCCTGTGTTGCTGATACCGCTGCCTCCAATTTTTGGTCGATTCACGCTCACCTCAAACACATCCTCGAGTTGGTTTATGAGATTATTCCGGTATGACGGAAATCGGGTAGAATGGACAATTTCCACAGGTCAACCCTAAACGAAACTATCATCACTCGATTTTCCAGACAGTTTTACGTAAGAGCAAGTGAGAGCAATATTACTAGCGCCGATCTTCAAAACAGCATGATTTAAATGATATTATTAAATAATGAGGGGAATTCGGGTAGAATGGACCATTTACTGAGGTCAACCGTAAACGAAACCATCACCACTTGATTTTCCAAACATTTTTACATAAGTACAGTGCAAGTGAGAGTAATATTACTAGCGCTGATCTTCAGAACCGCATGGTATATGAGTTTATTCAAGTATAAGGGGAAATCGGGTAAAATAGACCCTTTATTGAGGTCAACCCTGAACGAAACCCTCCCCATTCAATTTTCCGGACATTTTTACATAA
This sequence comes from Aedes japonicus, assembly GCA_034211315.2. Lineage (NCBI taxonomy): Eukaryota > Metazoa > Arthropoda > Insecta > Diptera > Culicidae > Aedes > Aedes japonicus. Next base: position 3,083 of record JASCZW010011395.1, read on the forward strand.
GTACAGCGGAAGTGAGAGTAATATTACTAGCGCCGATCTTCATAACCGCATGGTATATGAATTTATTCAAGTATGAGGGGAGAATCGGGTTAAATTGGCAATATAGACCACTTCCTGGCATCCGATCAAAGTGAAATCTGTTTCATTCAGTTTTCAGGTTTTTCCGCAAATTTACAGTGCATATTGCATCCAATAATAGCACCAAGTTCTGTTTTTGAGTAATAAATCTAAGCTGCATCCAAAATGAGGGGAGAAATGTGCAAAATGGGACACTTACTGTGGTCAACCCTAAATGAAACCAACACCATTCGATTTCTCGCATTTTTTGCCATAAGAAAAGCTAATTTTCAGGACTCCAACCCTGTGCCGCCTAAATTAATGGGATTTTGGTTCCATTTTTGCCCACTGTGCAATGGCTCAAATGGCTATGAACATTCCTGATACGTGACACTAATGCAATAGCTGATTCAAATAAACTTGTAATATTTATGATGTTCGATAAATATTATTGTAATTTTATAGCCCTTAAATTGCTAACCGCTCATTAAATCCCTAATCCTTCTAAATGATTACAAAATAACAATTTCAACACGAGCCATTTCCATTCATCCAATCGTAGCAACCCAGTCACGAATCGCTCATCAGTGAGTGAGTGGCACTGCAGTAAATGGTTCCGCCTAAAGGGGGTCGAAATTTAAAATTAATAACATAACTACCCCCTCGCATGCCGTGGCCGGCTCTGAGGAAAGTTCCAAAAACAACTCACACTTCCACCAGCTATAGGTCTATTTACTTTATTCCACATCCAAAAAGCCATCATAAACAGTTTATCGTCGGACGCTGCCCCGAAACATGCAACCAACCCTTGCAATGGCACAGTAAATAGGCACAGTTGGCTTGAAAGCTATAGTAAAGCATTTCGAAGAAAATTGAAAATTTTCCCGCTGGATACTGGCGCCTTTCCCGACTGGAAGCAATCCTTAACGAACTTAACGAGCCGAAAAAGCGTAATTTACATGAGTATTTTCGTTTCCTGCATTTGATGAGGTCAGCTTCAAAAATACCGACTGGCATGAGTCAATTTTCCTTTTTAGTTACTTTTTGAAATGGTTCACTTTCAACATGTAACTCGAAAAAAGTTATTCCGTGAGTTATGAATCATTTAGAAAAGAGGACGTTTACAGCAAATGTGTCTCTTCCCACCTCCGTGAAAAGGTTTTGTTGTCACTTTCAAAGGAGTTATTTTCCTCTTTCGTTACCAAGGGAAACAACTCCAAAACCCACCGCGGAAACCAGTGGCTCAAATATAAACGAACTTCATTGAAAATTCATGTCTTATTTCGGGAGAATCCTCCGCAAGTTACATTCACCGTGAACCACCTCTCTTCTACACACCTTGGAGCGCACGTGTCACTTCGTATAATTATGATTCCTCGCCATCGCGATGGCGACGGACGAAGTATGCTGTATGTTTTTTGTGTGTCTTCCTTTCAGCACGACAGTCACGACGGAAAATGAGAACGTTGCACCAGTCACGCAGGGTTTTTTTGTTAACTTGTTTTTTTTGTTGTTGATTTATTTCCTGGTAATTGTAACGATACACGGTATGGCTAGTCGTAAATCGTAACCCAACACGTATGTTTCAACTACCCGCAAATCACTGATATAGAGCGAGCCCTGCTTTGCATAACATCGACATCCATTAGCTAATCGATTACGTACAAAATCCGCTGAAGTAAACCAAACCAACGGGATCAAAAAGATAATTATCATCAAATGTAAGCTCATCAAACTCTCCTAAGCCTTAAAAGCTAATTTAAGCACATTAAATCAAAGCGGCTGACGAGTTCTCACCGCCATTTTGCATTTAACCTTCCGTGAACCGGTTGTTCATCCCATCGGCAGACGATAATCCTACGTCTACGACGAATTTGTATCTTACTTATCGCAAAAAAAGCCTCCCTTTTTCTTCCATTCTACCATCTACTTTCTCAAACTCACAACCACTTTCCATTTCCAAGAATTTATTTTCGAATAAAAAGTATTCTGTATGCAAACAAAGCCCATTTTTTATCACTCCACAAATCGTCTCGGAAGGAACGGCAGAGGGTCGAACTTCTGGCGTCATAAATGGAATAATTTTCGGGCGGCACATTAGGTTTCCTTTGTTTTCGCTCTCGACCCTATTATATTGGGCAGTTCCATTTATAGAAGACAATTTTTCACTACTAATTTATTGTTGTTCCTTTTGGGCGTCCAGACCGAGCCGTGGGCACCATTCGAGAAGAGTCTCGGACTCGTTTGAAGAAGGCATCCACTGTTTTGCTATTTTCATCGGTAAGGCAGTATTGATAAAACATGACTTTGAAGGGTGAATTCGGCAGAAAAGCACTTCGCTGTTTACCTGCACCCTGTTCGAATCGCCCCTTGAACCCAGAAAACTGAACCACCCAGCCGGCAAACATCAGGTTCATGTACGTTTTGTCATAAAATGGCAAGTACGGTTTTCGCTTTCCATTCGACGTCTCACGAAGAAAAACAAATGTACTTATTTTATTTTCCCGCTTTTCTATTTATCCTTTCGACTTTGAAAACGCGATTCTGAGAACAACCTATTTATGTAACTGCATTTAAGTCATAACAATAGCTGTGACGATTTGGAAGAGGGGGAGAGGGAGGTGTGTGTTGTCTATTTGGATACATGGTATAACCGAAAAGATCTGGAAATCGAAAATTCCGTGCAAGCTTACACACGTGAGTGTTTGGAATAAAAGAGTGGGAGGCGATTCGGCAAGCACAATTCACATAACAAAAAATGCGGTCGTAACAATTTTGTTTTTCAAATTTGATTCGGGATTGAGGCGCCGCAGTTTGATTCGCTGCCTTGAAATAAACAGCAATGGAACATTGTGTGTACCTATATATCTCTGCACATTTCGCAAGAAGTGTCGGATTGCGCTTTCTGCAAGGAATGGTTCTCTCAAGCTGTCAATTTCAATAAACGAACATAGCAGTGGATTGACAGTTGCCGCCGTGCAAAATGATGTCGTTTCTGTTGATCAATACTCCGACTTTTTGAAAAAACGTTATGTTCATCTTCAATCAATTGGCAGTGTAACACCAGACATTTGCAACTATTTTCAAAACAAAGTTCAATGAAAGGTTCAAGAATTCATACCAAAAAATACTACTTCTTCTTCTTTTTATCTCTATTTATTTACGAGACCTTGAGTATTTCAAAATGTTTAATTTGCATGCCCACTAGCGCCACGTAGCGAAGGGATTCCAAACAAAATGGTTCACCTCTCGAATGCTCTTGACTTCCTGAACAACTTTGCCGAAAACGAGAACTTTGTATCATATCAGAATCATGCGATAGAACAAATTGAAAATGTTCAATTGTGCATGCTCACTAGCGCCATGTAGCGGGGGAATTTCAAACAAAACGGATCACCCTTCGAATGCCCTTGACCTTCTGAACAACTTTGCCGAAAATAGAACTTTCTATCTTATCAGAATCACGAGATAGAGCAAGTTGAAAATGTTTAATTTTGCATGCTCACTAGCGCCACAGAGCGGAAGAATTCCAGACAAAACGGTCTATCTGTTGAATGCCCTTGACCTTCTGAACAACTTTGACCTTCTGAAAAACTTTGCCGACGATCTTTCCATCTTATTAAAATCAAGAAATAGAACATGTTGAAAATGCTCAATTTTGCAAGCTCACTAGCGCCACGTTGCGGTAATATTTCGAATAAAGCGGTCCATCTCTTGAATGCCCTTGATCTTTTGAACAACTTTGGTGAAGAGCGCACCTTTGCAGATATTAAGGGTCTCGAGATATACCATCATGAATATATTTGTATTATCCCCACTTATCCCCACGCACGTTCACTCCGGTCCTATTTTGTGTGCTGGCCAAGGGGTGGATCGCTCAGGATACCTTTCTCCTGTGCTATTTTTTTTTTTGAGTGTGTCAACAAGCGTTGCAATGTTCTGGGAGTTCCCGTAATGTGCCGAAGGTGCCGATGTGTTTGAGAGCGCAAATAGTTATTTTCTGCTGATGCTGGCAACCAAGCAATGCATATTGGCAAGGTTGCTGGTTTCATATTTCTATAAGCTCAACTGTCAAAAGTGTGCCTCAGTGTGCCACTTATGTGGTATGGATTGAAAATCGAAGTGCCGCTGTTAGGAAACATGTTCGTCTAGTGTGTAAGACATCATGACTGGCACGCTGTTCTAAGCGACTTACCCTTGGTGCTGGCACTGGTGCGCTCGCTTGCCTCTTGGCTATCCATTCCACTGTTCACTAAATCTTCTAACTGTTTTTCATTGCAAAAGACTTAGCATGTTATCGTAGTTTTTTTTACACGGACTTCGGAATTAGCGCGGTTTGTTTTACACGGATTCCGGAATTAACACGTTTTTTTTTCGGCTATAACTCCAGAACGGAACATCTTATCGACCTAATTCAAATCACATTTTACGTTTTGGGCCAAAAGTAATCATATGGCAATTTTTCAAAAAATTCACAATTTTTGGTGTAAATACTCAAAATTTTAAAAACTGTATTTTGACCATTGCATGGAAAGTTAACGCATACAAGCAAAATCGAAGCAATATTAAATGTTTAATCATGTGATTTAACAACTCTATTTAGTCTTTTTTTACAAGGTTCCACACTAAAAGTGGAACGTATCCCCCGTGCAAAAAAAAAACTTTAGTGTACTTGATTTAGCATGACTTGATTTAGCATCAACATGTATGGATCTAGTTTTCACTGGAAGTAATGTAAATGACATTTCATAACAAGATACTCTTTATAGCGTTATATAGCTTGTAGTCTAGATAAGGTATTAAACCCCGTACATTATTTCTACAGAAAACTACATCTAATTAATGGTGATATCAAGATAGTATATATCACGTAATATAAGTTGCAGTGTGAACCAGATGTTAGGCTGGTTCACACCTTCGGTGAAAGGCTCGAAGAGTACACCAAGCCAACACAGATAAAAAGAAACATTGAATTTTCTGCTTTCATGCACACAAAGGAAATGCTAGATTTGGCAGAAAATAATGGGATATTTCATGAAAATTTGAGCCAGATAACGTCTGAATCTAGCCTATTGTGTAAAAGATTGCAAACATTGTTGTATGGCGCATGAAAGATTGCAAACAATTTCGTTGTTTACGCCTCCATTGGTTTGGAATTAAATTTAAGGCGTTTGTTTAAATTAATTTGTTTTTTTTTTCTGTGAAGATGCTGAGGTGCTATTCGATTGATATTTCTTAAGAGTTTTTGAAAAGCACTTGAAAAATCCACCATAAAAATTTCATCATAGTTTAATAAGACTAGCAGTTTTGAAAGATTTTTCATTTCTCTCCCAAGCCATCATTCAAAAATATTTAAAAACATTCAAAAATAGGTTTTCTCAGTCTCGATTGTTTGGAAAAATGCTAATAGTAAACAAAATAGTATCTCTATGACGAAGGATACAATAAAATACCTTAAAAAAACAGAGAGCAGAGAAGTGTTTGGGTGGCATAATAACGCAGATGTCCATTGTCAAACGCTTATTTCGTTATGATGTATCAATGCATACATACAGCACAATTTGTTTTGTGCTAAAAACTAAAAACTCTCAAAACTAAAACTAATAAAGATCAAGCTTGAATTGCGATAAACACCAAACGTTACCTGCAAAACCATGAATTTGCACAAACCTATTTTTTAATGTTTTGTGCATTAAAACCGAGTTTCTTCTTTTTAGCTACGCTAAAGGATTAAATTGGATAACCATTTCATAAACGGCATGCCATGTTATACCGTTAGCATTATCCATCATCTTCTATCCTCTATATATATAAAAATGAAATGCTGTCCGTTCGTGACGGCATAACTCACGAACGACTCGATGAATTTATTTGATGTCTTTTTCATTTGATTTGTCTTGGTTTCCAACAGGTTTAAATGATGAAAAAATTGGAAAATTTTACTAGAAAATGAGAAAAAATCATAAAAATCAAATTGTCATTTTGTTTGGGAATATCATAATAGACAGTAAGACCATCTTTCGATTTGTAAGGAAAACCCGGTGGAAACTATTATAATGGCTTCGCAATTAACTAAAAACAAAGAAAGATAGAGGAGAGAATCACTGATTGTTACTTAGGACCTTTTGAGAAGCTGTACAAAAAATGATAATACACTAGAGTCGCTTATTTCGCAATTTTTAACGGGGTTGTCGGAATTTTACGCGGTTTTCGTCATTCAAACGAGTAGATAACGCGTTTCAAACCTAACTTTTCTCGCTTTTTGCAAAGTTTTTGTAAATAACGGGTTTTTACGTGGAGTTAGGAATTTACTCGATTTTTTAAAGTAGTTTTTTTTTAACGCACTCACTCCTGTGTAAAAAGTAACTTCAGTGTATACGATTTATAGCATGTAGATGCACGTATTAACTGGAACGTTTGTATTGGTGACACCTCGCAGCGAGATGTAAATTCTAGATCAACAATAGAATAGGGCCTATCAGCATTTGTAACCAAATATTCCTGAGCCCTTTTTCTCTTAAGCCATAAGCCACCCACGCAATCAATACCATACACTGAAAATTTATTTTCGAAAAGTAGCTTTCACGCGTTTCGTAAACATGATTTAGTACATAGAACAAATGTCTCGTATGTTGTATGAAACATTTTTTTTTGCTTTTTATCTGGTGAAATGCTATCATTACACCTGTTTGTAAAATGCACGAAATGAACTTCGTGATGACCAGCCAATAATTTATCTAACCCAAAATAACAATTAAAGCGCTGTCGAGAGCTAAAACTTCATTCTCATTAATCAAGCATGTTCTCACAAGACAGCGTGGCCTAGTGAGATCAACCACGGATTCAGAATCAGCACTTTTCAAATATTCAGGTTCGAACTCCATGTCAGAAACAATAAAAAAAACGCTGGACAACTACACGTGGTTGAGCTTTTTTTTGTCAATTACATTTTGAGTCGATAAAGTAGATCTGTCAGTCCTTCATGCAACCACCAGAGAGACGTTTCTTTTTAATTTGTGATCAAATATTCGTAGCTCTTTGTATTGTTTCCGTATAATGTACGAATGTTCTTTCTGTGTTAACAAATGCTTCGTGCTTTTGACAGTTGCGCGTGCAATTAATTACGAATGTTTCTTCATAAAAAGAACAAATCAGTTTCGTTGATGAAAACAACGAATGGATTAGTGAGTATTACTGTCGATTTTGTAATATAAACTAAAATTACTTTCAGTGTAATAATGTAGGGAAAAGTTTCATTTTTTTTATCATTTCAATGCATTGAAGTTCCCAAATGAAACACCAGAGCCTTTGCGCTCATTGGTGTCGGGATCAGGAAGTGGTTCGAAACATTTTCTGCAGAACATCTAGAGTTATAATGGTTGTTTTCAAATGACTTCTTTTGGTGCAACTCACATAATAATATTTAAAAGTTTTCATGGACATTGAACCTTAAGGATTCAAAGAGTTTAAAAATTAGTAAATTATGAAATTGTGAAATCGTCTACTTTACAGGTCAAATTTACCAAAAAGCGAATTCAATGTTGCCACCGACGGACGCAGATCATCAATTTCTACAGATTTATTTCAAGGGAGATTAACTCAGCAACATTATTCCACCATGAAGCGGGACATTGTACAACAAGTGCAAGCAATGCTTCATGAGCCCAATGGATTGATTCAAATATTCAAGACTACTCTAGATCGAATGCTTGCGATTCGAGCTAATATCATAGACTAACTCTAAGACCAGTAGGTCCCATACAAAAACGATTTTTTTCTTAGCTCAGTCAGTACTAGCACATCGGTCCCAAGCTCGGTCCTAAGCTTAATAATATGCCCCTAATAATAAACTCACACGAACACACTCTCAAATATTCTGTCAAAATAACACAGCAAATCAAAACAAAGGCGCAAATATGTACAGCAAGGTGGTAGCTTCAAGGTGTACCTCAGACCAAGGGGTTCTCCAACAGTGAATCAATTTCAAATCGCAAGTTGCATATTGATTGTTGCTAATACCTTCTTCAATATTCCAATAAGTAGTTTAATTGTAAGCAGGACAACGGCTGCCGGGTCAGCTAGTTATTGTCATAAACTTGTCTGATAATGTGGTGAACCAAATTTAAAATGTTCTGGAAGTTGTGTCCTACCACGTGTTCAGATCGACGGTGATAAAATCGAGGCAGTAGACGAATTCGTGTATCTGGACTCTTTGGTGACCGCCGATAACGACACCAGCAGAGAGATACAATGACGCATTATGGCTGGCAATCGTGCCTACTTTGGACTCCGAAGGGCACTATGATAAGACAAAGTTCGTCGAACTACAAAGTTGACCATCTACAAGACACTAGTTAGACCGGTAGTTCTCTACGGCCACAAAACATGGACATTGCTAGTGGAAGACCAACGCACCCTTGGTGTCTTTACCGGAAGGTGCAGCGTACGATTTACGTAGGAGTCCAGATGGAAGACGGAACGTGGAGGAGGCGAATGAACCACGATTTCCATCAGTGGCTGGGAGAACCCCCCATCGTATACATTGCTAAACTCGGTCGACTACGATGGGCTGGGCATGTCGTAAGAATGTCGGACGACAGCCCTGATAAAATGATTCTCGAAAACTAACCGACGGGTACAATAAGAAGAGGTACTCAACGAGCAAGGTAGATCGATCAAGTAGAAGGCGACCTGCGGACTCTCCGCCGACAGCGAGGCTGGCGAGGTACACCCATGTACCGATTACAATGGAGGCAACTTCTGGGTACAGGCCTTGGTCTGATTGGTATGGTAAGTAAGGTATCTACAAAGTGGTCACATGAAGCAGATTACAAACCCTGTTGATTCCATCCAACACTGTTATAGTCCCCATCATATCGTTTTCGAGAAGTCGAGTACGACAACGAAGGCAAGAGTAGTCTTTGACGCATCATGCAAGATTTCGTCCGGCTATTCGTTGAACGATACGCTCCTTGTTGGAGCAGTCATCCAACAAGACTTCTATCCAATATACATGTGATTTCGTACACAACTTGTTTCGGTGGTAGAAGACGTCGAGAAAATATACAGGCAAGTGTTGCATCACCCCAACGACTTGCAGTTTTCGTCATCGCAGACGCCCTTCCGATCCTATCACCAAGTATGAACTCCAAACTGCTTTTGGATATAGCGAGCGCACCGTACGCGACGAGAACGCTCCAGCAAATTGCCACAGACCAAGCGGCATCGCATCCGGCTGCGGTTGATCCTATTTTGAACGATTTCTACGTCGATGATCTACTGTTTGGCGCCTCAGACGTGGAATCTGCGATAACTATGCGATGGCAAGTTATCGGAATGCTGGGTGCAGCTGTATTAACGCTGAAGTAGTGGGCGTTAAATTCCTAGGAAGTGTTGCAGGATGTTCTTTCAGAAGACTTGGCAATCCAAATTCTATACGGTTTGCGGGATGCGTAGATGATCTCCACATTTGGCCTTTTGAGGAATCCAAAGGCCGATACTCTTCAGTTCAAGGTTGAAATACCTCTTCCGACTGTCATCTTAACCAAACGCAAGGTTCTATCATACATCTCACAAATGTTCGACCCCCTGGGCTTGTCAGAAGCAGTCGTTACCAAGGCTGTTCATGCAGCGTCTGTGGGTGTTTAAGCATGTGTTTCCTGTGAATTGGATTCTCCGTTGCCAGAAAAACTTCAAAATGAGTGGAAGCAGTTGCATTCCACGTTACACATGATCAGTGAAGTCAGAGTTCCTCGTTCAGTCCTCCGTTCTTCAAGTGACAGTACCCAAGTAACACAAATCTGTCATTATTGGTTGCAGCAACTTGTTTGTGACTGAATTGAGTCACATTGTAGTTACTTTGACTAATTTGCAATAAGTTTGCTACTAGGGTATTCAGCTCCATTTCGTTGCCGACGGATCTTCGATTGCTTACGGAGCTTGCTGCTTTGTTCGAACGGAATCATCAAAAAGGTGTGCAAGTACACCTGTTGACGTCGAGGTCAAAAGTTGCCCCCACTGTCTACACACCACACCATTGCTGAACTCGAACTGTGTGCAGCGCACCTGGCAACACAACTATTCACGAAAGTGAACGCATCGCTAAAGTTTACCTTCACTTACTTCTGGTCAGATTCCAGTACCGTGGGCTTCATTGCCAACAAAGTGTCCAGGATCCAGTCTTCTACGAGCTATCAGCAGCACTGGAGGCTGATTGTTGGATCCGAGAATCTAGCCGATGATATTCCTCGCGGCCTTTACCCAACGGACATCCTAAATGGCTCTCGTTGGAATGCCCGGAATGGCATTCACTAGATCCTGAACATTGGCCTATGACGATCATCGATCAGGAAAACTCGTCTGTAGTGTCTGAAGAATGACAGAAACTTGTGACAATGGCTGCTGTACAAAGTACGTTCTGTGATAAGTTATTTGCATTCTGCTGCCGTTATTCGCAACATTTGAAGGACCGTACACAACCACGTTGTTCCAGATCTGATACGATGCCCGTTAATAACCAGCGCAAATCTCCGTCCAGTCGTCCTTCGGCAGTTACTACTGCTAAGCTCCACCAAGCTGATCATTTACTATGTCACTTAGCACAGTGTCAATCATTCGCTGGGGAACTATTGCATTTACCTCATATGATTTCCATCTCCTTCACCACCAACTCCCGACAAAGAAACCCAAAACCGGATGCGCAACTTTCCAAATACCATCTTCTCTTTCTATCCAAACGGCGAAACATTCCAAGGCAAACCCGCAAAGATGCTCACCTACTTCGATATCGAACGATTCGAACGATATAGAATTTCTTGGCTTCCTGCGTTTTCTTGTTTCGTTTCCCCTTTCCACGGAACCAGGTCTGATGTCATCCTTGCGAGAAAGTTCTGCACCACATTGGAGCTTCCATTATCTACCACCGTGATGGCACGATTTCCACTCTCAGACCATACAAGAAAAACTCCGGTGAGGAAAGAAAAATGGATGCCATCCGAGCAAGAGTTTGGCCTTATTTTTTGTTATCAATGCCGGCTCCATTATGGTGGTTTGTTGTTTGATAGTTGGTCAATGACACCGTTGCTATTGTCCCTTTTTTCTTTCTTTACTTTTCGCGGACCTACCGCATGTGGGCGTATTTGACAGCCCATTAGTCCAGTAGTAGTCCATCCTGAACGTGAAGATTGTTTGCAGAAACCTTCTCAGCCAGGATCCACTTTTTGTTTATTCACGGTTGACGTGTTTATGCAGAAGAATGTGACGAACGCTATAGTTTGAAGGAAACATCACCTAATTTTGAACTTTCACCAATTTTAACAATTTCAAAAAGGTCTCTTGCTCCATATTACTTTTGTTGAAATTCTTTGACTAGTACCAAAAAGTCATCTCGACAAATGATTTCAAACATTGGCCATAAACTTTCGTCCTGACGACATACGTGTCTCATCTAAATATCCTTGGCGCATTAACCCTTCTATAGGATTTCAAAAGCCACCAAGCAAACATTTCCTTTACCCAAACTACAGCTCCACGTCATCTACTCCTAACTGCGGTGAAATTTCGGCAAGCCAAACAAATTCCTTTCCTGTGAATCATGCGAAGCTGCTTCCCCAAGGCTACTTAAATTTCCGTATCAATTAACATGCCAACATTATGCAAACTGGTTTTGACAGCAGAAAAAGAAAACACATTTTCCGACCAATCGCACAGCATGACGTAAACAAGCCCGTGCCGAAGTTTGTCATAAATACGTCACCCCTCGATTGCCAACCGAAAAGGACGACGACGACGGCGAAATCTGGCTCTAATGGGTAAGTGAAACATGCCATAATTCCTACTGAGAAGTCGATTCCATTTTTCCCAACCGTTTTATGATGGCATTTTTTTTTTCTTTTCGTCACAGCCAGCCAGCCGCCAACAAAATGGGAGCATTTTTTCTCACGCCTCACAGTGGGTGCACAGATGGGCGATTTTCGTTCGTGAGGAAGTTGTATTGTGAGGAAATAGTAATAAATTACTTTTGGTGAAATTTGATTAATTGTGCACTTGGACAAAATTTGGTGATTGAATAACTACATATTTGGGGGGTTTCCATTAAACTAATCCTTGAAATCTCGAGTAATTCATAATAAGGGCCAAAAAGCCAATTGTAAACAATGACCTCATACGTCGATTTCTCCTGAACTAAAAATTTATTCTCATGAATCGAAACCAGCATCTGGTAGAGAAATGTTAGTTCTACCATATGAAGTAGTTGGATATCGTGGGATTCTATTGATTCAAAAGACATCAACGTTTTAAGTCATTGTTAACAGTTGGCTTTAAAGCCCTAATCATGAATTACTCGAGAAAAAAAAACTTTGAATTTTGCGATCTTTTTAGTAGATTCAAGGTCGGGTTCAAGAGTAAATTGCAACAACTTCGTCTAAATGGGGAGACTTCTACAATGTCTCGAACACGAACTCGTCTGAAGAATACATTACATTCCTTCCCCCTACTAAAGACCGTATCGTTTTTTATGGGTACACTTTGAGGCAGCTTTGCGAAAAAGACTATGACTTAATTTGACAGCTGTTGAATTTACGCGTGTCTCGGCATAGTAAACAAGTGAATTACGCAGCTGAAATTATATTTTTTCACTCAAGAGCAGCAATGAATGGTATGATAGAAGAAAAACAACAAGGTACAGCACTATTGGGTTGTTCGAAATGTTGACGTGATATAAATGTTTTTTCAAGATCAGAAGAACCATAAAAAATAATTCTTTTAAAACTGTGGTGATCCTGAATAGGGCATTTTTTGGATTGGTTTTTGTGGTTCTGAATTAATAACGGCGTTGATGTTGGAAAAGAATACTGTGATGTTGATTGTCCAAATCAGAACGATAATATCTTACTGTTTCCGCATCACCGGTGCCTGTAAAATAAATTATTCAAAACACCACTGTTTAAAATTGACAAAATAATGTTCAATTTGAGAGTTCAACAAGCTCTTCATATATATTGTAACTGTAGGATTATATCTTACGTCGAGTTGAAGACGCTTCTCCAGCATCCCAGCCAGTAGTTAATGACGAATTATATTTGGCCGCTTTAATTTTAGTCCGATAACACTTAGCTTGCCTACGAAGACTACGGTTGCTTCGAAGGAAAATTCGCGTGTAGATCCATCTTGCGCTTCCAGGAATTGCGCTTTTGTATAGAAGCCAAACGTTGCGACATCCCACTGATTTGAAAAATTCTCAATGACTATTTCCAAATAGTACTCAATCCAACACAAAACGAAATTTCACTTAATAAAGGTAATAGAGGATGTTTCATTCTGTCAGTATAAGGAGTGTATCGAAAAGTAGTTATAAACTTCCAAATAATAAAATAGGCATGAAAACATGGTTAAAATTAACATACTATTTCAGTTTATTATAGCTTAACATGTTTACAAAAGATCCAAACGGAAAAACTAGTCATCATGTTCATTTCTGTAGAATGCCCGTACCTTTGATTTGACACCTGCCATCAAACTCTGCACAGTGACCTTTGTGCACTTCCTGGATGCCGCTGCCCAATTTTTCTTAAAATCGGTCATGTTTTGGGACAATGTACCATCCTTCTTAAATATACGCTTGACTATTGCCCAATAGCGTTCGATCGGTCGCAACTGGGGACAGTTTGGTGGGTTGATGTCTTTTTCTACGAACTTGATGTTATTCTCCGTCAGCCACTGTAGAGTGGATTTCGCGTAATGTGCCGATGCCAAATCTGGCCAGAAGAGAGGAGGGGACTGGTGCTTTCTATACAATGGTAGCAACCTGTTCTTCAAACATTCCTTTTGATAAATCTCAGCATTTATAGTTCCTTTTGTATAGAAAATTGAAGAACGCAAGCCACATGTGCAAATAGCTTGCCAAATGAGCACCTTCTGACCGAATTTCTCCATCGCAACAGTCGTATCTGCGGTTGGCACACGTTCCCCAACAGATTTAGTATAAAACTGCGGCCCCGGTAGCGTTCTTGAATCTTCTTTAACGTATGTTTCGTCATCCATCAAAATGCACTGGTCGACATTGTCCAAAATGCAGCTGTTTAGCTTTCGAGTTCTGGTTTTGGCACGAGACTTTTGTTCCGGAGTTTGTTTGGGCACTTTCTGCTTTTTGTACGTCTTCAAGTCATTCCTGCGCTTGATTCGTTGAATCATTCCGATGCTGGTCCTGAACTTCTAGGCTAGATCGCGAGTAGAGGCAGATTTGTTCCGTTGAATATAATCCACAACTTTTTGGTCCAAATCGGGGTTGCTGGAGCCGGGTTTCCGGCCACTTCTTGGTAAATCCTTGAGGGAGCACTTCTTACCAAACTTTTCGATGATGCGTTTTACACTTGCCGGGTGAACATTTACTCTTTTCGCAATCTGGTTGTAAGTAACACCCTTTTCGGTGCACCAAGTGTGCAGAATTTTCTTTTAGTCTCAAATTCAATTCGCGACATTTTGAATACAACTTTATCAACGGAAATGAATGAACCGAATAATCATTTTTGACATGTAAACAAAGCAAATGGCGCTTACACGCTAAAATATATACAGTAGTTTATGCGTAATAACGCATCGAATGTTTATAACTACTTTTCGATACACTCTATCGTTCACTGATACAAATGAGACATTCCTATCTTAAATTTGAAATCTGTGATAGGAGAATATTGTGCATTTAATAAATTTACTCTGAAATTTCGGCGTTATAAGACATCACCTTATATTTGCGTTATTTTTAATAGTTTAATTTTTGTGACCGAATGCTGTACGGAAGCTGGTTTATCCATGAGGAAATTGGCGAAGCTGGAAGGAGTTAAGATCTACGAGAATCAAAAATGTTCCAAACGTAGCTATTTACAAGCGACTTCCGTGAAAACCCGAGCTCGTAAGTTGTACTATGAGGTTTTGAGCATAAAGGAAACGTGCATCAATATGGATGATGAAACGAATATTACCTGGACTACAAAATGCTTTCAAGGGCACTCGTTTACGCCGTGAAGCTAAAAACCGATGTGCCAAACTCAGAAAAGTCAATATTTTGTGAAAAATTTGCAAGGAAGAACTGGTTGGGCAGGAAATTTTCCAATGTCTTATGAAATGGAAACCAGCAGTCAAACTTCACTTTGATATCATGGTTGTTTTTCGTTGTTCCACTTTGTTCGATTATCTGCTTTTGTGATTCATTAAATAATATCTAAAAAAAGGTTCTAGTGTTGCGGGAAATTTGGTTTGATAGCAAAATATCCAAAACATTTTTTTTTTGTTTTGTCATGCTCTAAATCCTATGCGCATTTAATTTATGGTGAATATTAGCACGATAACAGCGGAACAAAAACCAAAATATAAAAACATATCTATCTATCTATCTATATAAATTAAAATGAATTTCTGTCCGTCTGTCTAAACATCATAGACTCGGACACTACTGAACCGATCAGCAAGAAATTTTGTATGGAGGAGTTTTTGGGACGAGGAAAGTTTCTTAAGATAGTTCGATACCCCTCGCTTCTCTGAAATAGGGGGCACCCATACAAATGAAACACATATTTCTGCATAACTTGAGAACTAATCAAGCAAATGGAACTAAATTTGGCATGATGAGGCGAAGGTATGATTTTGAGGTTTGGAAGAGATGGCTCTCATACAAATGAAACACAAATTACTGCATATTTCGATCTCCTGATCAACCAAATGGAACCAAATTTGAGGGTTTTCGAAGGCAGGATTTTCTTTTATGGTGGAACCGAAATTTCAACCAATAATGAGAACAATCCAGGCAACTGAAACACAAAATGTGTAATTCTCGGATAGGCAGCATGTTCTGATAGAAGTTTGAACCCCTCTTTAGTCAAGGAAGGGGGATGTATGAGTTACTCTTAGTACAACATAATGTAGAAGAAATTAATCTAAGGTTATGCAAGAGAAAACTACGTTCAAACTAACAGCATACGACGTAGTTTGAAGACAACTAGGACTAGGAAATGCTTCTACACGGAAAGAAAAGCCATGGCTGAAACTTTCGATCCAAGGGTTAAATTAAAAACACACACCTACGTTTTATTTTGAAAATATTTTAACGAAACTCATTTCTAAAATAACATAAAAGCGCCAGTTCTATAAAATTTTCATTCATTTAGTTGCAAGCATAGCAAGGCTCGCACTGAGTTCAGCTAGTATTCGAAAAAATAATCATGAATAATAAGGTTATCAATAAGGTTATCAATAAGGTTATCTAAAAGAATGCAGAAATATGTCTTTGAACTACAGTTTACTTGCATTACATTAAAAATTTTGTGCATTTATTTTTTCACAATCACATTATTTCTTATATTTTAATATGGCGATTGGAAAAAATCACAGTCTTGGCAAAAAGCCAATTTATCTTCACAATGACTACTGTAAAACCTATATGCCGTCTGATGCATTTACTGTAGGCAAAATGGTTTTAAAATACTTTTTACACTGTTCATAATAAGATAATATGAATGAATTCTTAAACGAACTTTCAAATCAGCATTTTACGAGATTCTAAAGTCAAAAAAATACCTTTGATAGGAGTAAAAAGAATTTGAGAAAACAAAGTTTCAAGATTGTTGTCAACAAGCTGTGTAGGTTCTCGTTAAACTGACTAAAATATGAAACCCATTGGAACCTCTTGGTGCTATAAAAAAAACCAAATTGATTTCTAATGGCTTTCATAAAACTCTGATATAACTTTATAGATCTGGTTTTGACAAACTTGGGTAGGTGTATTAGTTTTGATCTTGATATCATTGATGTACGGATAAACTAGACGCACGTGTTGTACTTTTTCCATCGATTGCATTTTTATGCAGGCCAGGAAAATATTGCAGTTGGAAAATTCATTCTTATTTTGCTTTTAACTTTCTTTTTGGTTGAAGTTTTGGGATGCGTATGAGAAAAATATTTACATTGTGTAGATGGTTAGGTGCAGTTAAGTAAGTAGCTTGGGGTATTCTGTTGCAGTAAGAGAATTGCTGTCAAGGTAGAGCCACAGACAAACATTAAAGCTCAAACGAAACAATTCAAGTTTGTTGAGTTAAATTTCAAATATAATTAGGGAACGTCCATTAATTACGTCACGCAAAAAATTACCTTTTTTGTATGGACCTACATTCTTTTTGTATGGATCGTCATGTTTTCTCATTCCGTTTTACATCAATCGTATCATCAAAACATATCAATCGCTATCAGAACTGGTACCAGCAAGAATAAATTTTGGAAAACCGACCACTTTTAATGAAGCAATGGAGAAATGTTTCCCGTCTTTTCCGATTTTTGAGCTCCCGTGGCTGCCAGCGGTTGAGAGATATAAAATGTTAGCAAAATTTGCAGTTGAATTTAATTCTTACTCTACCTAAATGGCTGATGATGTACACACTTATGAAATAAACATCATATTGAGTATAGTCGATTGTCATACGAAACATGGGTTATCGTCATACGAACCTAACCATAAGACGTATCATCCGATTTCCGAATGCTATTCGTTAAAGGACGTAATCGATTAACTTTTCAGACGATCTTGGGATGATGTTTGGGTTCAGTGAACGTCTGTCTGCGATAGAGATTAGTGGAAAAGCTAGTTATGGACTACACTGAATCCAAACATCGTCCCAAGATCGTCTGAAAAGTAATTCGATTGCGCCCTTTAACGAAAAGCATTCGTAAATCGGATGATTGTCTTATGGTTAGATCCGTATTACGATCATCCATGTTTCGTATAACAATCAACCCAATACAATATGATGTTTGTTCACAAACTGTGAAGAGCATTAGTGATTTATGAAGCGAAACAAATCAAAAATTATTTCTTATTACCTTTTCACCAACGTTGAGCAAAGTTTGCATCGGGAGCCCAAAAATTGAAGAAGTCCGGTAATATTCTTCCGTGACTCCGTACAAAGTCGAACGGGTTTCGATCCTTTATTCGTGATGGTACCAGTTCTTGTAGTGATTGATAGGTTCTTACCGAATGATGTAAAATGGAATGTTTGTCATCCTCATTTCAAATGATTCTCGTTATAGGGCTTTTCCAATGCAATACGCATTCGATTTTGGGATGACGATTTTTCATACAGCGTGCATTCGAATTTGAACGGGAGGCCAATTCATTCCGCGTATTATTAGTTGGTAAACATTAGAAGGATAATCATTTGGTTTCGAGAAAATCGTCCTGCACCTGCATCTATCATTCGAAAATGCGATTTCAATGTTTCGATATCAACCGTCGGAAGATTCATTCGATAAAAGGAGGATGTTTGAGTTCAGTGTAGAACCACACATCCCTGTAGTGACTGAGGTAGACCAAAAATAACAATAACAATAACAATAAATATGTTGACAAGTTGATGTGTCAAAATTCGATGCATCAATCAGCTGCCAAAATATTAATGAAAAGAATGACGATGTGAGCCGACATTATATCGTTACACTGAAAGCTCACACGGTAGTTGTGATTTATGCAAAATTATCTGTAATTGGGTAGAAGTATACATAAGACCGTCGGATGTATATCGAGGTTTAATCTATTATGTTAATGTTCAGTTTTGAGCAGATATCCGGTAGTAAGAATTTATTCAACTTTACTTGAGGATAAGTACTACGACTAAACAAAACAGCGAATACACTTGTAAAAGTAAACACCGTTGGTTTTCAGCCTCGGTTTCAGCCGCGTGCACATAGCTTAGAACGCATTCTTTGGCGAGTGTTAAATGAGTTACCAAAAGCAAATGCAAAGTTCTCTCCGGAAGTGGAGTGAGGTTCTTTTGTTTTTGGAGGGAATTGTTTGAAGGAGACAAACTGGATGCGCGAGAGTTTTGATTCTGTGAACTAGTTTTGAGGAAGCAAGACATACAAACTATCGAAGAGGATACGACAATCCCGAGCTTTACGCCGTAGCGATGTTATGAGGTGTATACAGGTAGAGAAAGATAGATGTGTGTCGGTATTAGCACAGAGAACAGACGTTCATCTTCGGCCTGCTACTTGTGTAAAACTTTAAACCGACATTTCAAGTGTATGTCGTTATGCTCCTGGTAAGCGGCGCTGCAGTTGTGGAATTACTGTCATGTAAATGTTTATCAATAAAAAGCCCAGCACATAACCTGAAAAGTTTCAAGAAAAGGTATATGGACATCAATGTCTGTTCTCTGTGGTATTAGTAACGAACAATACGTAAACAATCCCTGAACAAACTCCAAGAACAAGTTAATGATAACAAAGCAAGTTTAGTTTTGTCCGCATCCTTTGCTGCACAAAAGGCAGTTTTTAGCCGGAAAATTTGCAAAACTATACCAAATACTGAAAATAAATACTCAGCCTTGAGATTTGCTGCTTTTGTGAATTGTTGTTTTTGGAGATCTACGTTACGCATGTTCACAAATAACAGGCTGTGCACCATCTCAGAAACACAATGACAGTATTTTGCATTGCATTAATAAAAACAAACCATTTCTGCTCCACCTGTATAGACCTCATTGGTGGTCCTTTCGACTCCTTTCAACTCCATCCACAAATGTCTCGGTTGAGAGAAGTTTCAGCTCACTTGTTCTTGTTCTTTCTGACCGTCAAGTATCACTTGGAGAAGCGACACTCGACTCGAAATTGAATAATGAATTACTCGACCGTGCGATGGTTTCATTGTTGGTGCAAGGATATTTGGACCGAGTCTCATAATCTGATCATTCCTACTCGTTTCAATTTGCTTCATTTAAATACATCTTGGAATTATTAAACTATACCATATTTGTATTTTGATAAGATATATTACATTAAACATATAATTTGAAATATTTATAAATACTTTTTCATTTTTTGAAGTTTTACGTTATCAAAGATTTTTTTAAATGCCAACAAACACCTTCTTCGTTCACATCTTTATACTTTTCATTGCTCATTGTATTTATTCGAATATCAAGCGCAAGTCAAAGTGAAGATTTCAGCATCGGAAAGAATGAGCTCTTGATACTGTCAGAGCTTAGTCATTCCGATGCTGACGAAAACTGTTCAGTCAAAAATATTGTGTCATTTTTAGATCTAGTGAGCCAGTAAGGTTTGATTGATGATCCCAAAATTCTGTTGTTTTCATTAATTTTGACGGTCTAAAATTGAGTTTTATAAGCACTAGGCAAGGTAGAGCCACAGACAGATGTTCAAATTTGAACAAAACATTTCAAATATGTTGTATGAAATTTCAAATATAATTACGTTGGAATGATCTTGCACAGTAGCGCTGCCTAGTTAACTTATTGCTACATAAAATCTGACAGTTTGACTGGCAACCCATTTTTCCCTCACCAATAAGAACAAATCTGTGGCGCCATCTGATAGGTTATTGCTTTTTGATATCTTGAGGGAATCCATGTTTTTACACAGGTAAATGAGATGCAATCGAACGTCTGTCTGCGGTAGAGCACAGTGGGAAAACTACATGTAAAAAAATCCATGACCAGATCCGTGAACTGCAGTCATGAATTCAAGAACAAGCAAAAATACACCATGAACCGAACAATGTAATCATGAACTAGATAACGTTTAAAGGGAAAAATCCTGAAAACGTGCACTAGCTCACGGTCCGATTTCATTTTCGAGAATTTTTATTTGTGTAGTAATGTAGTACTGGACTAGCTGAGACACTGTTGCCGGTTCTGTTCCAATTGCTTGCATCAGTTATATTTGATAAATTATTCAAATAATAGGCCGGAACTGCCTCAACCAATTTAACCATTTCTTCAAGCCAACATTAATATTGGGCTGAGGAAAGAATAACTTGATAACTGGTCTTGGTATACCAGAGTGCTGCATAAGACGTAAAATACCTTAGACTGAAGTTTTACTGTTCAAAAAACTGTGTGCACAATGGATTCCTCATTTGCTAACAATGCAACAAAAACACGTTCAAATGCGACTTTCTGAGCAACATTTGGAGCAATTTCGAAAGGAAAAAAAGGATTTTCTGCGTCGATTCATCACTGTGGATGAGACTTGGGTCTACCACCATGATTCTGAATCAAAACAAGAGGCTAAAGAATGGTGTAAACCAAGCACTTCGGCTCAGAAGCAAGTTCATGTCCAGAAATCGGCGAAGAGGTGTAAGGCCAATTGCTGGAATTCAAAGATTTCAGTGATAAATTGTCTCCAAACTTGTGAAGCAATCAATTATGATTATTTATGTGACCTCTTGGACCAGTTGGATGAAAAAAAAAGATGAAAGACCTAAAAGGTTTGCAGAAAAATCATTTTCATCAAGACAATGCTTCTGCTCACACAGCTCAAAACCATCGCAAAATCAGTTAATTGGGGTAAGAATTTTTGCAGCAACCACCTTATTTGCAAGATTTAGTTCCCTCTGACTTCTGGCTGTTCTCACACCTCAAAATTGTTCGTGGAAAGCATTTTTTCAGCCGTTATAGCCGTCGTAGAAGAGTATTTTGCAGGCCTTTCAGAAAGTCACTTCCGTGATGAGACAACAAAGTAGGAAGATCGTTGGAACAATTGTTCTGATCTTGTGGGAGACTATAGTATACTGAGCAATGAAAGTGATGTCCCCAACAAAAGTGTATTTTCATTTTCGTTAACAAAACTTTTTGACTAATCTACTACATGTACTGATACGCGCTCTCTGCACCTACTTACTTACCAGATCGATTTGCCATCTTTCCCAAGATATTGTTTCCAAACTGTAAACCAGACCTTAAATTAGCGTTCAATTGCAAAATACAATTGTCAATTAAACTGTTCAAAGTTTGATTAATACCCAGCGTAAAGAGCTAGAACTCCACTGACCTTGCTTTGATAAATTCATAAAATTCGGACAGCTTTTTAATGAATCCTACCACCATGAGCCCTTTTTAATGGCCGAACAAATAAGTATATAGAATGTAAGAGCCCTTTGCTGCACCCTGGGAAGATCGGATGTTGTGTTTTTTTTTTTGTTTGTTACACATTTCGTTTGCGAAGGACACGTCACGGTCATTACACGATTTGGTTTATGTATGTTTTTTCCTTGCTAATGCCAAACCCCTAGTGTACGCTACCGAGCCTATGTTTTTTTTTCTTCAACCCTGTCGAAGGCATAGTTTCGATACAATCGTGATGGTTATGGTGCGTGATTTTAATTAAAATATGGCATGATGAGCGTTTCCCGCAGAGGGAGCTTTCAGGACGAGTGGTCTATGTGTCAAGGATGTTCTCGAGTGGTACACATCCATCCACACAGCAAGAAGGCTCATGTGAAGGTTGGAATGAATGACAGAATGAATATGAACTGACACGTTCCGTTGCGTCCCCTCCCGGCCGGCCGGCTGTCGTCATCGTTCGAGTGCGACTTGCTATTCTTTATGACATTGCTGATGGAATAGCTTTATTTGTGCGGTTGTTAACGGCGGCAATGTGATTAAGATTATGCTCAATTTGTGTCCTAGCAACAGACGGCACAGGATAATTAATGCCTTCATGGGGAAGGGCAATTGGAAAATGGATGGAAGCGCATGGTGGTTTGATACCAATGCATTGCAATGATGGGTACACGGCGCGACAATATAACTCGACAGGACAATATATGTGTAAATGAGTTTGTGATTGACAATTCGACATATCTAGGATACCGACTTAGATCAGATCGATGTTTTAGATATGTCAAATTGCCAATCCCAGTCACATTACCTGGTGTATGAGTGACTTCACTTTTGAAAAAGCGAGTCAGAAACGATTCAAAATTTAGTCATATTTTTCCGCCGTGTACGCCCGGCAATCACTGTGAGATTACCTCAGAGATCGTACAGAGGGATGTCTTAGTCTCAGAAATTGAGTAACCAATCCAAGTAAATCCATAAATCGATTAGGTCCCAGTTTTTAATTCCCTTCTGGACTTATGTCATTATATAGCCAGTTTAAACGATACACTTGAATTTATGTGCCTTTGATGTAACAAATTTATGTACTTCGTCATAAACATTAGAAATTTACGTTTAATCTTGAATTTATAGCACAGAAAATATATTAGCTGTACACAGTTTGAAGAGAACATTTAATTTTCTGCGTCATGTAATGCACATAGAGGGAATGCTAGTCTTAGCCAACATTCATCGAATATTTAATGTAAATTCAAGCCAGATGTCACTAAAATCTGATCTGAAGATAAAAAGAAACATTGAATTTTCTGTGTTATCTAATGCAAATAAAGGGAATACTAGATTTGGCAGATAATAATGTGTATTTCATGTAAATTTAAGCCAGATGACGCCTGAATCTAGCCTGTTGTATGAAAGATTGCAAACATTGTTGTATGGCTCATAAAAGATTTCATACAGTTTCGTTGTTTACTCCTCCTTTGGCTTGGAATAAAACGAGCACTGCAACACACTTCCAGATTTGGAAATGTTAAATTTCCAAACCAGGCACGTATCTGATATTATTTAAAAATAAGGTTATTGTTGTATAGTTATAGTCAGATACATCTCACCCATGGCCGCTTCCTTAATTACACTCGCTTGTTCATTCGTAAACATGAAAATTCTCGAAGTTGAGCCGTTATTAGCTTCATGCACTCTTGACAAAATAAGCGCAAAAATTGACGTTGCCAAACCGCCCGTTAGATATGCAAACTACACAACTACGTGGTGAACGCGTCTGAAATTATGTGGCAGCCTTTCACGCTCGCATGCGCATTGTCTTCGTTTGCTGCTTCCGACAAGCAAATGTCCGTGTTTAACATGCACTGGTCTTCTTTTTTTTCACTCCATACCGCCAATATCAAATCCCCGTTATGAGGCGACTCTATAACAAACATCAAAACTGCAAATAACTATCGATTCACTCGAAACAAAGCGGACAAACACTCAAACTTAATAATTTATGTCCGGATGTCACAATACTACCACTAATAATCAAAACTAAGCTGATGTAACTCTTCTTCCGGGTGCGGGGGTGAAGCACAAAAAAACCAAAAAATGTGGAAATACTACCGACACTCACACATTTCGGGAGGGAATCGATTGTATTCACTACGTCTTTCCCAAAACACGCCTATATTTAATGATTTCACTGTTGGTTAATAACAGCTAATAATAATAATAAAATCTTTGGAAGCTGTCCAATGGACTCAACGATAAATCTAGACAAAATCGTCAAAAGGTTGAAAGTAACAATTGTAAACAATGGCTTAAAACGTAAATTTCCTAGAAATGCCAAGTTGCTTTCATCTATATGCACTACCTAAGGGAAGCTAATAACTTTTTGTATCTGTTTCTGGTGCTATTTTGTTTGTGCAGATCCCAGAATAATACGTTAGAGGTCATTGTTTACAAATGTTAATCTCGACCTTTTGACTATTTTGTCTAGAGATAATGCTTCGCTGTTCAGCAGGGCAGCTGTGACATCACTGTAGCGTTTGAGAGAGCCCGTTTTTCCTCTCTTCTTCTTAACCATGGATATACACGGTCAGCCATTCTAACTCAATTTTGAGTCGTTTTTGACTCACTTTCGTCATTAGTGGAATCACTCAAATTTGAGTAAATGTAACTGGTATTGACAAGTCAACAAATCAAAAACATCGACTCAAATCAGATGGATGTTTTTGAAAAACTGAGCCATTTTGGCCATGTAGCGCACCGGCATTGTAACGTGAAGCCTGCTGTCTCTAACTTTTGTTTGCTTTGAAACGGAGCATCCTGTTCGTCGTCACAGTCGCTTTGACTAACATTTCCGTGAGAGTAAAATGAAATAAGAAATGTACGCATGTTTCATAACCTGCTAGCAGACACGTGTGTGCTCATAGCAAACGACATGTTTTGGTTGATTGTTTTCGAGAGTGGATGGGTAAAACGAAGGAGTGGGTTGAGTAAAATGACGTTTGCAGCAAGACGTGAGCTGAAATTCACCTTCGCACACATGCACGGAATCGCACTCATATAATATTGTTAGCTTCTGCACAGATTACGAAACTGAAGAAAACATTTTCATGATCGAACAGCAATCCGCATGCTTTAAATAAGCCCCTGCATTTGGGAACTTTATTCCATGGCTATAACATTTTCTGAGTCTAATGCTCGTTTCTGAAGGTATGTCTCGAAAGAAGTAAACAGAGAGATTCGCGGCTAAATATTGGCAGTTCTAATTATAGATTACATATAGATTCATCAAATATACCAGGTGCTGGATAAACTGCTTAAGATCCGTACCCTACCCTACATGAAACGACGGATTTTCAATGATGATGAAGATTACATCACAATTCATTTTCATGTAGTTTTCCTGGTAAATTCTCAAGTTTAACTGGATGATTCCAAACGGATTTTCTAAACCAATTATAGAGAATAATCCAAATCAAAAAGTAACGATGAGATAACGTTTGAAAGAGTAGAATGACTTAGTTTGTTTAATAATTTTCGAGTACTTTTTTCAAACAGACGTATCTATATTTGTTAAAAAAATCAGAGACGTCTATTTGAAAAGTTCTCGAGAATTAGGTATCTCCAGTGGTGATCTATTTTTGGTATTTATTTATACTTGATTTGCATCAGAAAACATTCCCCGAAACGATGTTGTATTTCTTGTTGTTAAACCCGTCAACACCTGTCATTCTGCCATGTTTGCCAGAGATCATGAAGTTTTTTTCATAGATCACAGATATTTCGCAAACTTTTTTCCTTGGATTGGTTTGACCAAATAATTATTACTGCCAGTGCGCCGTTAGCAGACGACGAAAATTATTTGTTCTTTCGTTTGGCTGAATGCATGTTTTTCATTTCAACGATATTAGAATATGCAGATTTGTAATTTGGCACCAGAAAAACAAGAGTCAAAACGGAGAGGGTCACGCCCTGGAAGACGATCAAACATCGACCGTGATTTCCGTTTCGGTCATCAGAAGTTGTTCCAGGACTATTTTATCGACACGCTTGTCTAAGACGAGAATCGCTTTCTGCGCCGTTTCCACATGCCAAGAGTCATCTGATGGATTTTTCCAACTAAGTTGCGATGCAGCTGGAAAAGTCTTTCTTACAAAAATGCACTGCAGCCTTACGCTAGTTCCTTAGCTAGTTCTCTTGACGAAAATGCAAGGATTTTGGAGCCAAGGAGCCTACTGAGCTTAACGAATTAACGCAAAGCTATCTCTTTGCGGACTTATAGCCCGCAGTATTAGCGCCCCCGAACACTGGAAGAGGTTATCAAACTGATAAAAGAAACAAAAGTTCGAAAAACATCGCATAAATTCAGTGAACTTCCCAGAAACTCAGGGAACTTAGCAGAAGTTCAGGATACTTCTTATAAATTCAGGCAACATTCTTTTTTTTACATCCCAGAAAATCAGGGAACTTCACAGAAGTTAAGGGTTTCTTCTCAAAAGTTCAGGCAACTTCCTGATATTCAGGGTATTTTCCAGAAATTCAGGCGATTTTCCAGAAATTCAGGGAGCTTCACATGATTTCAACAAACTTCTCAAAAGTTAAGAGTTCTTCACAGAAGTTCAGGCAATTATCAAGAAATTCAGAAAACTTCCTAGAAGTTCAGAAAACTTCAACAATCAGGAATGAAAAGATCAACTACATGTTTAATGTTTAATAAATTCCACCGTATCACAATCTTGGAGATAATAAAAGTTCTCGTTAGGTTTAACAACATCTTGGAAATGCTATTTATTTCACAGAAATTCTACCAACTTTGCAAATCGACCCACCTCCAAGATTTTGTTTTTCAATTTTTCATAAATTATTAAAATATTTGTGAAATTCTACCTATTATCATGAAAAATGGACCAACTTGAAGGCCAAATAACTTCTAGGAAGCTAAACCTGCTTCTTTATACTTAAAGTTCCAGTGATTTCCAAAAACTTGTGTCTTTTCCATTGAGTATCAGCAAACTTTTCTAAAATTTCCAAGTTTCAGGAACGTTGAGAATTTCTCGACAATTCAATGGACTTCTCTGCAGTTCCACCACTTCTCTTCTCAAAACAGAGTGAGCAAACATGATTATCTTGAAACTACAAAAAAGTATATACAGCTTCCGAGAACCCTGATCAACTTCTGTCATGTTCATAATATTTTCACCCAATCCTCATATCTATTCCGAAGTTCATAGTAATTCAAAAAATCTTTTTAGAGGGTTTGTTCGGTTTATAGATGCTTAAATTAGTTCTCCTCAATTCATGTAATTGCCAAGAAGTGCATTGGATTGTCCAATAGCTGTAGAATATGCAATTGAATAATATAATATTCAAAACCGATCACTGAAAAAATACAAAAAAAACCAACTTTTTGTCCGAGAAATATGAATTAATTCTATCTTCATGATATCATCGGTTTCCCCAGAAAGCTTATCAAAACTGCCATACCC
This sequence comes from Aedes japonicus, assembly GCA_034211315.2. Lineage (NCBI taxonomy): Eukaryota > Metazoa > Arthropoda > Insecta > Diptera > Culicidae > Aedes > Aedes japonicus. The sequence goes on from JASCZW010011395.1 coordinate 30,525, forward strand.
AACAAACATCGGTGTTGAATTAGAGCTTGTTCAAACAAATTTGGAGAAGCTATTCAGCTATTATAGAAGAAACAGCTGAATAGCTTCTCCAAATTAGCTTGAACAAGCTCTTATTCAGCACCGATGTTTTTTGGGTAGTAAGATGTATCTTCTCCCCCACAAGATAAAACTGAATATTCTGAAGTCCCCAGTAAATCTGCCAAAAGTTTTTATACAACAGGCTTCTCTCAATTTTTTCTGGATGAACTGAGTGCCAATCATGACCAACCCATCAAAAACCGATTGTTCACTTTGAAAAATAAATAATTCTTTTTCCGAGCAATCGAAAAGTATTTGAAATCTGAATTTGCAACAAAATAAGTCGTAAAATCCACAACAATCACAATTCGAATAAGTCAGCGTTTCCCGGATAATACATTGGCTGTAAAAAACGACGAGAACCATTCGTTATCCAAGAATGAAACGAAGAGGCAATTCACTTTCACCGGGAGCAACTTGAAGTAATAATCAGCATCCGAGGCGCGCAACACCACTATCGTTCGGTTCCAGCCTCACCCGCGTCAAACACGGCCACTTTTCGGCTCATAATTATACCTCAGAATATACTCAATAAAGTTGAGTTATTGTTTAGTAAAAGCTGAAATTTTACTCATTAATTGGTATTACCAAGGAACGTATAGTGTTTTAGAACGGTATTTTTCTTGTTCCAAATTTCTCCCAGAACAGATCAAAACATATACCAGATTTTAAATGATGCAAAATAGATCCGGTATAAAACCGAATTTACAACATCGGTGCAGCGATATTTTCCAAATAAAAAATCACGGTTTGAACCACCATTGAAGATGCCTTTACTGAAAAGTTATAATTCAGCTTTGATCAAAGTAGTCCATCCACATTTGACCATGGGAGAACAAACCGTCATACATTGTTTTGATTTTTCATGCGACTTTAGCTTTAAACTAACGAGTTCAGTCTCGAGATTCTGTCCATAAAGTGTATTCTCACAAAAACAAAGAGTAAGAATATAATAATTTGTATGAAATTGAATACAAATACTTACATATTTTTTGCAGAGAAGGAAAAAAGGCATTCCTAATCGTAGGACGAAATTTCTGCAGCTATTGGCTTAATTCAAGTCTAAAAAATGTCCATAATTATGGCTACCAAACATTTTGGAGTTTAACAATCTAGTCTTCATTAAAAAAGTTAACTATCAATAACTAATTATTGAGCACTTTTCATCCAATCAGCAATTGCATTGGTTTCGATGTTTCAAAATCAAAGTTTATTCCTCGAAACCATCTTGGCAAGATAACATAAGCATTCCGTATTGAACCGATTATTTCATCTTAGGAACTGCTGCCGCACTAATTGAACGGCTGTTTGCGTAGGATTTGTGTTCTGAACCATTACTAATTCAATCACATCTCCTACAGACAGGCAATTATTACGCCAGAGAGCATCGAAAACTATCATGCTCTTATAGCAGCGCTCACATTCAGCCACTGTGGAACACCACCATGGGAAATTCTGGCAAGAAAAAAGAAAATCCCCATCGATTTGTTCGTAACCGATCCAGTACTGCTACTCCATTTTGCTGTTCTGACTTCCAATCGAAAAATAAGTCAGTCCGCGTTGTAATCCTTTGAACATTATCCGAGTCCATCAACCAATTAGACCCACGATGGAATGAGTTGATCGCCCGAGTGGTTAAACTTCTAATGAATCGCGGTCGGA
>JASCZW010011396.1:0-32179 GCA_034211315.2 Aedes japonicus
GGCAGCTTGATCGAGGGGCAGTTTGAATTTCCAGAGACGTCAGGGCCATCCGCCAATTGATTTAAGTCAGTCGGGCAGATACGCTTTCAATCCGCTCGAAATTTCAATTATGAAGCTGTTCATAATGCTTATTGTATTTGAAGGAAACGACAGTATCGGGTTAAAATGCTTCAACACCCGGTAGATAAGGTGCTATACACGGCAAAAACAAAGTACCTAGAATTGAGTATTTTTAAACTTAAAGTTGAGTACTGTTGTTGAACTGGAGAGATGGGTAAAATTTGATTCTGCACATTAGGTAAACATTATTCAATGGGTGAGTACTTCATTGACAACAAATTTTTGAGTAAAAAAGGAAGTCATTTGCATACTTTTTATTATTTGAAGTACATTAGATTTAAAAACCGAAAACAATAAATATGTTACGGTATTAAACTAGCCGTTATTGTTAAAAATTAAGAAACAACAAAATGAATAAAATTATCAAGTAAATTTATGTTTTAAGGCACTTTATTTTAAAAGTTGTATAACATTTACTAACTAACCGCGCGGAAAAGTTCTTTTCTTTGGTTTTTACGAGTTTTATTGCATTCGGTTAAATTTATCCTCCATAAACTTTGTATACAGTTATTCAAATTTGAGTACTATGGCATATACTCAAATTTGGCTCCGCACCGAACTCCAGAGTTGGGTGAAATTAACTTAATTTTGGGGACTTTGTTTCTTCCGTGTACGTTTTCTTCTTCCGAGCCTTGCAGCTGGAACTGTTTGCCTTCCGAGATGGTGAAGCGAGAGTGCACCTTAAGAGCATATTCTGTTGATATGATCGACCAACTAGAAATCATTATCCTTATTGCGTTGTAGATGGTTGTGGCCTGTTTGGGAATTCATAGTCTATTATTTCCGATAAACGTCTAGGCCGAAATAGTGCTAATTGAACGATAGACCAGCATTGGGAAATAAATATGTAAGATAATTCTATTGTTAACTCTTTAGATAGCATTTGGTGGCTCTAAAAGGACCGTTTGGTTTTAATAATGATACGGCCCTAGTTGTATTTTCTACGATGGTTGAACCACATTACATTCCCAAAATAATTTGATTCCTATCGAATGATTGAAATTTAAAACAGCACAAGAGATATATTCAACCAAACAAACTCTTTAATAAGCAAACTGATTTGGTCGTACTGAAAAGGACGGATATAGTTGACGGGGAGAAACATTGTTCACGGTTGAACTTGGGGTTTCTTCTTGGTATTCTTGGTTCAGCTCCTCGTCAGTGCGGGTGCCATCTGCAGGTGACGTGGGCTGATTATTGTCCCGTTGTTGTCACGGGTGGCATTTTTCCATCAACTCGTAGGCTTCAGCAGCCTTTTTTCTCGCAGCGATGTTGACGGGAGCATCGGCCCAAACAGCCAACTGCACCAACTTCTCTGGATAACGAATGCTCACCAGTGCACTCCTCCAGTATGGTCGCACGCCTACTGCGTTGCTACAACACATTTTGCTCTGCACAGAACTACGACTACCGTAAGACTGAATCAAATTTTCATTCAACGAAGTCAATGTGATACCAAGTGCATCAAGGGGACGAACTTCAGTTATTAGGCCACAATAATTAGTTTTAATTAGTGCACGCTAGACGGATGATTTTCTTAACAGAAATGTTCCTAATTTGTTAGCCACTGCCAGCAACTAATCCGGTATGCAGAACTAGGAACTAAACGAACTCAACCACATAGTCTAGTCGGTCTATGACGTGTCGCAATTCGGCTCGAATTATCCTTCTAAAATTTCGTTCGATCGTTGTTCAACGGTCTTTGTGATATACTCCGGGACGCGGCGTAATTGAACATAAAACCGACAAAAGAAAAATTCAACAAAACAAACTCTTTAGTGATTAAACTGATTTGGTCGTCCTGAAAAGGACGGATTTAAGTGACGCGGGAGAAATAGTTTGCGATTCCCCTAGGGTTGTTTGTCTCGTCACTGGCGTCTCTCGTAGCGAGGTTAACAGGAGCATCGGCACCAACAGCCAACTGTGCCAACGCCTCTATGCACTCCCGTTCACTTTACTCAATTTTTGAGTACATCAGCGTTATCTCTTTTTCTCTCACGGAAATGTTACTAAATTTTCGTAAGAAGCTGATCTAATCAAAAATTGAGTTGATCCACTGTTTAACGAAAATTGAGTAACACATCCTTGAGGGAAAAAGAGATAGCATACAATTGTACTCAAAAATTGAGTAGAAAGAAGCTGGAGTGTGGGCAACGACTGCTCGCCAGTGCACCATCCAGGGTGCTTGCTGCCGCTAACTGCGTGCGAACAGCCACTGCACAGCCCCACGACTGTTGTAAGACTGAGTCAAAATTTCAGCTAAGAGCTGGTATGTCATGGCGTCGGATGCTGTTGCACAAAAGAAGGCGGTACCAACGAAGGCAATGTGATACAAATTGCACCAAAGGGGACGAACTTCTGTTATTGCGTCACAATAATTAGTTTGAATTAGTGCACGCTAGACGGATGATTTTCTCAACAGAAATATGCCTAATTTGCTTCCCACCAACAGCAACTAATCCGGTACGCATAACTTGAAACAATGGCGAACTCCACCACATGGTCACTGATGTGTTGCAGTTTGGCTCGAATTATCCCTTCTAGACTTTCGTTCGTTTGTTGTTCAACGTTCTATGTGGTATAATCGGGGACGCGACGTTTAATGATTGCCATATTCAGCCGTGATGCGGTAATTGAATTAACAACAGCACAATAGAAAAATTCAACCCAACTCTTTAGTTAGTAAACTGATTTGTCGTCCTGATAAGGACGGATTTAATTGACTTTTGTGAAATGTTTTCGATTCCACTTGGGCTTTCTTTCTTCGTTCGGCTCCTCGTTGTTGCGGATGGCCAGCTGCAAGTGACGTGGGATGAACCTGGTCTTGTTTTCACGGGCGGCGTTTTCTACAACGTGTTCGCCAAACACGTCTGTCGCATACGGATGCACAGCGAGAACTGATTATTGGTGTTCGGTCGTTCCACGTGTTCCATAATTGCTGGCAAGGTTACTGTGGCAGTATTAACCAATCAGAGCGTAGCGCAAATATGATGTCATTTTCGACCAATAGATCATTGCACGATGGCGTCATCAATGCAGTTTTGATAGTTCAGGGAGCTTATTTACGTGGACTTAGAATATATCCGGTAAGATCGGTTCAGGATTTTATGCTCTAAATTTATTACGATTAAAGTAAAATAGCCAGAAAACAGACAAGAGTGCTTATTTTTACATCATTTCTTGAATCCAATCGTACAGAATCCGGAAAAAGCCGATGAAAAATATTGTTTGTGTGGTTCATATTCTTACACCTTGTAAGCAAGCTCCCTGAACTGTCAAAAAAGTGAGGTTTATACATTCCGTGCAATGATCTATAGCTTTGTGCGTTCAGAAATTTGTGTGGGACGGGGAAAAGTTATTTTGAAGAAGAAGAAGACATTTGTTACTCGTTTCCTATGACCTTGCTAGGGGAAACACATTTTTCAACCTGTTGATATGCAAATTTGTATGGGAGCAAAAGAAGGTCATTTTCAAATGAAAAATTGAACTACTTATACTAATTGAACTTCATTCAAATTTTGATGCAAAAAATTTGTGAGTCTTCTTGATAAAATGATGCTTGAATAAAGTCATTCTGTTCAGTCGAACAGAGAGTTATAAGCGTTCAAAAACCTTTCACTTTTGCGTAACGCTCTCATTTTTCATAATTTTGAAACGGCGCCCGGTATAGAAAAGAAAAACGTAGTCCTACGTTAAAACGTAGTGCGAATATCATTTTTTACACCGAGCCCTGTGGGATGTAGCGAAACCGCTACTCAACTTGTTGCTGCTTGAACTCCGCCGTTGCTGGACGTCGCTGCTACCCTGTTCGTCGCTGCCGCTCAGAGGACCTTTCTGCCACTGCTGTCTAATCCTGCCATCTCTCGCTACCTTCCATTTAAAAGAGTTGATTCTGGCTATAGTTCTTTTCAGAACTGGCCATCAGGAAAATGAACGACTGAGATACAAAGGTAATTCGTTGTGAGCGATTGCTTTGGAAGAAGGTCCCCTGAGTTGTTCGGAACCCGATCGTTGCTGTTCGCTGCTGTTGTTCCCACTATAAACGTTGGCAAGAGGAGCCAACAATAATAAAGGATAAAAAAAACGAAAAGGTGAGATATGTCAGTGACATATCTGCCAAAGTCGACGTAGGACTGCTTGTTGATGTGGAGGAATTGTAATAGAATTAATAAATATCTACTATATTTTGTTCAGTCTAAAGACTCATCAAACCATCTGTTATTAGTTTTAGTTTGCCACGAAAATTAATATAGTCAACTCTTTATAACTCTTAAAGTGGCCCTAAAAAGGGCCGTTTGGTATTCAGTTATCCGCTGTTCCTGGAGTGATCCGAGTAGAACCGGTAATTGTCGAGTACCAGATGATGATTTGGTAGACAGTCGAATGGGTGGTCGTTGTTGTTGGTTCTGTTCCATGGAAGAAAAGCATATAATATTAGTCTTTAGGTGTTTTAGGAGCGTTAATACTGTGTATGAAAATCTTGAATTCAACTCTTTAGAACTGCTTAAGTGGCCTTGAAAAGGGCCGTTTGGTATTTTGTCGTTTGTTGTTTATGGTCCGAGTAGTACAGACAATGGTCCAGTGCTAGGTGATGGTTGGTTGTCGAATGGGTAGATGTTGTCATTCCAGTTCATGTTCCACAATATATGCTACCTGTTGATTTAATGGTTCGGGTGCTTCGAATGCGAGTACAGACAACATAGGTCTATGATACGAAAAATATGAACAATAACGTCTGCACTCTACGCCGATATTTTTAACAAACGTTAAATCTATGGAAGAACCACCAAGTGTGGTTGCTTCATTCCGAAGGTTTGCTAAAGTAAATTTTAAATGTTTTTGCATAAAATCTAGAAAATCTATGTTTTCATGTTTGGAAACGTCAATGTTAAAGTCTCCGGTCAACACAACTGGCGTATCTTGCGCAGCATACCTGAACAACTTCGCAGAATCCAAGAACATATTTTCAAACTTCTTAGGTAGTTGTTCCTGGTGAAATGTACACCACAACCAGCAGAACTTCAGTGTCCATTACTGATATATTAGCTGCACAAATGTCCCCGACGTTATCGACAACGCTGAACATCTCGTCATGATGTTCACTGAGCTGTTGGATCTTGTGGGTAGCAGCCATAGTGGTAGCCTTGTCCTGCTGATATATTGCTACACCACCTGCTCTCAAGTTGCAGCGTTTGAACTGAACGATGCAGTGGTAGCCTTCAATATCGACTAAGGAGTCATTGTCTAGCCAAGTCTCACTCAGTGCGAGGAATTCCACGCTTGTCAAAATCCGATCTGAGGCGATATCCATCACGTGAGCGTTCAAACTTTGAACATTGATGCTCATCAACGTGGTGGCAGAACCCTTGCTTTCCAAAACTTGGTATAGTTTATCCCCAAGTGTTTGTAATCGATGGTTTTCTAGACGCTGCAGCTCGTTCCTGAGGTCTACCATCTTAGGTGAGTTGCTACCTATAGCATGATGAAACTTAAAGGCATTGGTTGAGTTTGTTAAATGCAGCCCCTAGGATTGACTGAACACGTGACAATCCAACATACACTAACTGCTTATCCTGGCTTTTATTGTAGTCATATACAATCTCCGGGAAAGTGTCACCTTGCGACTTATGAACAGTTAAAGCACAGGCACTGACCACCGGAAACTGTATCCGCTTGCATTTAATGATGCCACTCAATATTATACTAGCCGAGGAAAGCTGAAACTATTCTAGTTACCGCTAGCTGCGGCGTTAGGTACCATATTTCATGAAAAAATGAGGATTACAAGAAAGGCAACGAAATTTCAACTAAACAAACTCTTGAATTGGGCAAATCGTTCTGGTCGCCCTGAAAAAAAAACGTGTTGTATTAATTGTCGGGGGGGACATGGTACGCGATCAAATTTGCTCCTCGGTCTTTTCAAGTAGCAGGATGGCCTGAATAATTGGAAGGATGGCCAGGATGGCCTAAGAAATTGTCAGAACAGAGAAAATCAGGATTTACATATAGATAGACGCGGCTCGGCCATTTTATCCGGGCTCTTCAAGTTACACCATGTTGAGACGGTGCGTTGTAATGCTATTTTCATTACTCGGTTAGCTCATAAGATATTAATAAAACGAACTCTTTAATTTGGCAAAATGTTTTGTTCGCCCTGAAAAGGTTTCATCAATTGTCGGGGGAACGCGATCGAAATTTGTATGTATGACCTGGATATTTGACAGGAATCCACTGCCATCGTCAGCTGCTTTCTAAGTCACGACCAGCTGGGCACTGCTGGGTACCGCCGGCTACTGCTGCCAATGCTGGGTACCGAGCGATGCTGCTGGGTGCTGCCTAGCTTTTCCTCCCACCGGGAGATCCGCGCAGCTTCAATGCTGCCGAACGAATGAGGCATTTGTTCGGAAATGTGTCTTTTATCATGGCATCGGGTAACATTGGTTTTTTTTTCTTTTACCTAACATGTTTTATATTTCCAATTCATTTGTCTTACATACTAATTTTAACATTTTAAGTGTTTCAGCCCATTGGGCTTTTCAGCTTTGTTTAATTTTAAATTTTCTGTGTTTGGTGTGTTTAGTGTGCTATGAGTTTTACATTAAATTTTCAGTTCAGCCCTTGGGGCATTGTTAGTTTTAAAATTTGATAACCTACCTAATCTACAACTAAAACTACAATTGGAAAAACCTAGGGGTGGGGAACCAGATTCCGGATGATCTGGTGATCCGATGTCAGGCAGCGTGCCCTGTACCGATTGATAGACTCACTAAAGCGATCGTCGAGCATTTTTATCTCGGCCAGACGGTGGACCTCAGATGTTCTTGTCCTCGGAGGGGTGTTCAGGATCATCCTGAGGAACTTATTTTGAACACGCTGAAGTTTCAGGTGATGTGTTTTTGCGCAACTCTCCCAGATTGGCATGCTGTACTCAATGACTGGAAGTATGATTTGCTTATAGACAGCAAGCTTGTTTTTCAGGGATAATGTAGACCTTCTGTTGATCAATGGGTACAGTAGCTTCAACAGAACGTTGCACTTTGTGACAGTTTTATCAACCTGTTCCCTGAAGATAAGCTTGCTGTCTATTGTAACGCCAAGATAGACAGCTGATTTGGCCCATTCCACCGTTGTGTTGTTTAGGTTTATTTTACAATCCTCAGGCGGAACAAGTCTAGGAGAGTTTGAGTGTGGAAATAAGATGACCTGGGTCTTCGCCGCATTGATACAGATCTTCCAATCGGAGAAGTAGTCAGACAGAACATTCAGGCTTCACTGCAGTTTCGCGGCAAGCGCTCTTATTACCCTACCATTGTGGACGACTGCGGTATCATCGGCGAACAACGACAGAGATCCATTTTCAGGGAGCGGGGGTATGTCCGAGGTGAATAGGTTGAACAGAAGTGGACCTAATATACTTCCCTGCGGAACACCGGCAGAGATCTCCTGACTACCGGAAACTGCACCATGCAACGAAACACGGAATGTCCTGTCCGTCAGATAGTTTTTAATTATCTTCACCAGAAAGGTGGGAAGATTGTATCGATGCAGCTTGTACACCAGGCCATCATGCCACACGTTATCAAAGGCCTTCTCGATGTCGAGAAGTGCCATGACAGATGATTTCGAAACAGACTTGTTCCGTCTGAGGATGTTACTGACTCGATTAAGTTGGTGAATAGTCGACCGACCACGTCGGAAGCCAAATTGTTCGTCGAGCAAGATGTTCAGCTCGTCGGCAGATGAAAAGAAGCCGACGGTGGATCGCTTTCTCAAATAGCTTGGATAATCCTGAGAGAAGGCTGATGGGCCTATAGCTCTTGGAACATGAAGGATCTTTCCCAGGTTTCTGGATGGGTATGACTTTGGCTGACTTCCAACACGAGGGAAGTAGCTAAGTCGCGAGGCATGATTGAAAACCATCGCCAGATGGTTATAGAACTGGGGGCTCAGTTGCTTGAGCTCCAAGTTCATGATGTTATCGAAACCTGGGGCCTTCATGTTCTTTGAGGATTTGATATAAGTCAACAATTCGTCAGCTGAGATCTCCAACTCCTCTGTGAAGTCGTTGGGGCTTAGATGGATGTTAGTAATAAGCGCGCTAACGGCAGCTTCATGTGGACTGACGATGTTTTGTCCGAGATTATGGGAGTTGACGAAGTGTTGACTTATCTCAGCAGCCTTCTCTGCAGGAGTTATCAACCGATCCCTAGAGCCATTGACGTCTAATGGGATCAACGGTGGAATGGGCCTTGGCTTAGTTTTTAAAATTTTTGTCAACTTCCAGAACGGCTTAGCACAATCGGGGAGAGAGCGGATCTTGTTGGCAAAATTGTTATTTTTAACCCTCATGTGATTCTGACCAAAAAACATCTTTGCGATCGACAGGTACCCGAGTACCCAGCAACGTTCAAACGATTATAAACCTGGCTATTATTGACCAATTTTAATTATTTTAGTACCGTTCGATTCCAAAACTCAGTTGGCTTTAGAGGCATCTATCAGTAATGTACCATTTGAATTCATCTGATTCTCGTAAATCACGGGTACTGGGGCTGTGGTCCGGTACGGAGATCACTTATTTGAAACAACTATTGCAGTTGCCGACATCGATGTCAAAATCTACGGAATAATTTCAAGAATCCATTTCGAATTCCATGTGGGCAATGTGCCGACATGTTGTCTGCAATCTCTGCAACAGGTTCCGTGGGCCTCGAGTGGCCATGAACCTATTTAAAATGAAACCCTGGCATATGGGTATCAAAATCCATGAAATTTCGCCAGTAGGATATTTCTAAGCATTGTAGCAGCTATCTGATGATTTGTCCTTGACCATGTCAATCCGGAACAGGTTCCCTGAGTCTCGATTGGCCATGAACATTTTGAGTGAAACCCCTGGCAATATGGGTATTCAAAATGTCGTGAAATTTCTCCAGTAGGATATTTTGAGACGTTTAGTGGCAATTTGATGATTCTGTCCTCGGACTTGGCACATCCGGGACAGGGATACTTATGAGCCTCGAGTGGTCATGAACATTTTTTTAGAAACCCTGGCAAGGGTATCAAACATATCATCGAAATTTCTCCAGTAGGATACTTCTCAACGTTTAGTAGCAACTGATGATGTGTCGTCGGACTTGAGAAATTTCATGAATTTTGATACCCATATTGACAGGGTTTTTACTGAAAATGTTCATGACCACTGAGGTCTAACGGAACCTGTTCCGGATTGACTCGGACCGTGAACAAATCATCATATGGCTACCAAACGTTGAGAAATAGCCTACTAGCGAAATTTCATGAATTTTGATACCCATATTGCCGGGGGTTTCTACTGAAAATGTTCATGGCCACTCGAGGCCCCACGGGAACATGTTTCGGATTGACCGGATCGAGAACAAATCATCATATGGCCACTAAACGTTGAGAAATATCCTACTAACGAAATTTCATGAATTTTGATACCTGTATTGCAGGGTTTCTACTCAAAATGTTCATGGCCAATCGAGGCCACCGCAGGAACCTGTTACAGAATGGCCGTTCCAGGAACAAGTTTGTATATGTCCCACAACTAGATAGCAATAGTTTCGTAGAGTTATTTATAACATTACGACATCCATTCTTGCAAATTCCATAGATGTTTGCGATATTGTGTCTCCGTACAGGAACACAGCCCCGGTAAACCGGATCTTGCGGGAACCAGATGAATTCAAATGGTCATTGCCTATAATGTCCATGAAGCCAATGAGTTTTGGAATCGAACGGTGCCAAAAGAATAATAATCAATAAAAGCTAGAGTTATGATCATATGAATTGGTGGTACTCGAGTACCTGTCGATCACTCAAGGTAAAAATCTAGGTCCCCCGGCACCCTTGCGACTATACGCAACGTTTTTATGCAAAGTTGTTCAAACGTATAATAAGGATGTCACTAAATTTCAGCTTCCTAGTTTAAAATAAACTATGAAATTAAGTAATGTAAAACATGAAAAGGTACCCGGGTACCCTGTCGATCACATAAGGGTTAAGGTCCACCATTCTGGCCTTAATAATTTTGGTCACTCGATTACAGTGACGTTTAAGCGTTGGCAAACCAGTTCGCTGGTATTGCCTTCAGAATAACGTTGCGCAATTGAATAAGTTCTTTAGTGGGTCTATCAATGGGTACAGAGTCATTCACCTGATCAATCACCGGTACGTAGTTGTTCCGGCCTGGAGATCGCTTGCTCGATGCTCTGCAGCTGTCGCTCGATGTCATCAACGGAATCAAGGTGCATGTCGAAATTGATGTTGTCGTCAACATGTTGTCGGAATCTCTCCCAACTGGCGCGATGGTAGTTCCGTCTGGTGATTCGATGCCGGTTGACCGAGGACCCAACTTCAGCCACCACCGGATAGTGGTCCGAGCTGAGCTCCTGGTGAACGATCGGCTGGGCGATGTTGTTTCCCATGTTGGTGAGGAAGATGTCGATTGTCGAATGGACCCCGGATCGGCTCAACCGGGTGGGAGTATCCGGGCCCAGGACGGTGTAATGTCCCTCTTCCAGGTCTTCCTGTAGAATAATTCCGTTCCGATTCCGCCGGGTGTTCCCCCAGGTTTCGTGTTTCGCATTCATGTCGCCGGCGATGATGAACTGCCCCTGCCTCCGAGTTAGCTTACGGATGTCGTTACGTAGGGCCGTTGTTGTTCCGTTGTTGGTACTGGCTTGCTTGGGACAATAGGCCGCGATGATGGTGATTGGGCCGACAGGAGTTTCGACCTCGACTCCGATGGCTTCGATGGACTGCAGCTGAAAACTCGGAAGCAGATGGCAGTTGATGTTGTAGTGCAGGGCGATCGCAACTCCTCCTCCACTAGAGCCGCTACGATCAAGTCGCACAATCCGGTATCCTGGGATGACGATGCTGATTTCCGGTTTTAGGTGTGTCTCGGTGACGATGGCGATGTCGATGGCCTTCCTGTTAAGGAAGTCACCGAGCTCAAGAGTTTTGTTCCGGATGGAACAAGCATTCCAGTTGAGGATGCTGATGGTGCGTTTACGGTCCATGTTTAAACAGAAACTTCATCGTCACGGACGTGGCGGCCTGAGCTGTTCCTCCTTGGAGCGGCAGGAACGTAGTTGGCGATAGAGCTCTTGCACGAACTCCACCATTTGCTCCGAGTCGTAGAGCTGTCCATCGACGGGTCGGTTGCGTGGAGGTACTGCAACTCGGATTGCCCCAGCCTGGAGGAGGAGTCGGGTTGGGGCGGCGGCGGCTGCCGCGAAACGATGATGAACCGAAGCTGACGGGCGGTTTGCATGGCGGTGATTTAGTGGGATCGGTGGCAAGTTTGGCACCTGGTACCGAAGCGACGGGAAATTCTCCTCGTTCATCGGAGGAGGTGGACGGCGTTGTCCTAGGCCGAGTCTTGGTGGATGTCTTCTTTCGGATAGCCAAAAACTCCGCACGTTTTGGGCAGGTCCGATTGCTGCTCACATGATTTGCGCCGCAGTTGGCGCACTTCATTGGGGCACCTTCGTCCATCGGGGCACAATCCTTGGTGGCGTGTGCTCCGGCGCACTTGCCACATCTCGGTTTCATGTGGCAGTTTCGAGTTCCGTGGCCGAAAGCAAGGCGGTTGCCACACTGCGTCACGTCGTTTTGTCTTGGACGATACCGGTCCCACTCGACGATTACGTTGAAAAGGGCCCGTGTTTTCAACAGTTCCGCCATCGTGACGGATCCCTTCTCGAGGTGGACCAGATAAAGTTGGTCCCGGTAGTTTCCGTGTTGCTGGCGCCTGATGGGAAACACCTTCTGAGGCTTTAGTGCCGCCGCTTGCAGCTCCGCAAAGATTGATTCCGGAGTGAGTTCCGGAAGACCACGCAGGATCACCTTCATAGGCTTGCTTCCGGGTACATCGTGCGTGTAAAATTCATGCTGCTTGGCGACTAGGTGAGCGCCGACAGCACGGTAGTCAGCCTCCGACGAGCACATTACTTTAATGCCATTACTGCACAGCTTGTACAGTGGATGGATTTGGATAGCTGCAAGCTCGGTCCCGAGAGCAGCAATGTCCTTGGATGTGGTGAAAAGCGGGGGAACTTTCACCTTCTTTGGCACCTCCTGTACCGGAAGCACGGCGAATTGATTGCTCGCTAGTAGACGAGCGTTCGGATCCACTGGATCGGCGTCATCATGGCGCAGCCGCTTGGAGCTGCCCGGCTGCGGTAAAGATTCGGTAGCAGATGTCACCGTTGGTCGATTTTTTCGACCCATTGCCACGGCAATAGGTCGAGCGGGAAATGTTTCCGAACTTTGCAACACTTTTTTCTGCTTTGCCACCACCAGAAGGTGAGCAAGCGCAGGCGATAGATCGCGAACCGAACACGCAATCGCGAGAAAGCGGACGAGGGGAAAAACGGGGGAAAAAACTTTTACTGCGAGTGAGCGAAAAACACGACCGAACGTGTCGCTTGTTCAAACTGGAATGAAGCAGGGTACCATTGCATGAACAAAAGGGAGTATCAACTAAAGCAATGTGAATCAAATTCATTAAAAGGGGAGGGGAATCAGATGTTTCGCCAAACACTAGCGTGAAACAGAATCTACCTCTCGAGAACAAATAATAATAAGAAGAAGACAATGGGAGACGACTCTTGCTTAGATTTGAAAACTGTGCTAGGAAATTTGGTTAATTTACTCTGCGAATCGAAATTATAAACTATAAGACATCACCTTACATTTACGTTATTTTTATTAAGTTAATGTTAAAAATCAATTTACTTGTTTACTAAAACTGATGCGTAGAATTATTTCCAATCGATTGGTGCAAACGATATGAAAATATTATTATCGCTCAAAATATCCAAAACGACCCGTAACGCGGTCGATTTCAGAAATTTTAGAACGGCGCCCCAGTATAGAAATGAAAGACGTAGTCCTACGTCAAAAAGCTAAGGTTTTGCAAGCAATTTGTGGAAGTGTGAGTGTGGAATGCTTTCAAATCCATTTGTAACAACCGATACGATGACTGCTGATGTTTACGTTTGCGAATGCTTGGGCGCCAGCTCCCCATGATGCGGAAACACAATAATACAGCATTGTTTTGACTGGATTTGGCATCAGTGCATTGCGCGAAGGACACGGTAGCCTTGTACAAAGCCAACGGAGTCAAATTCGTACCCAAGGAGATGAATCTGCCAAACTGTTCCCAGGCAAGACAATTGAAACTTTTTGGGAACTCAATTTTCTTATTTACAAATCGTACTTCGACTTTCTGGACAACCTAGAAAAGTCTGCTGTGTTTTAATTGCGTAACCATCAACACGATTGTAAACTTGGTAGAGTTCGTCATTGCAGATGCATCAACCGAATAGTTTTCACCCTGTATCTTCGTCATGATTTGAATTTCACACAGAGTATAGTCTGCATCACTTTGTATGTATGATGATGTATGATATGTACTACCACGGAAACTAAGTCCGACAGCAGTGAGCTCTCCTCGCTGTTAGACTTGATCAAGCTTTAATAACCACTGATTATCCTAATCATGCCATTGTATGAAGGGCCAAAAAAGGGTTGGGTGGATCGATAGGCAACATCACGTATACGTATCCACAGGGATATAAAGAATCTCCTTCCAACAACCAGATTGAACCATTGGTCAAAAGAGCAAGCCATCTAACATGAGGATGCCCTAATGGACGGGAGAAGAGCCCGTCCTCTATTCACAAACTGTTAGCAATGGGGAGTTGGAATTCCCACTCTCCCCATCCAGAATGCTTCAATCGGGTGCCCTGATGGTCCTCCCATTCTCATGAAATATTTATATAATAGTGTATATATTTATGTAAATGAAAAATACTGCAATCGCTCGGTATCTATTATTTATGATCTCATTTCGGTGGATCCTGAAATGTAAGAAATGTTGTAAAGTGTTAAAGTGTAGAGTTCTGCGGTTTCGCGCTTAAGCACGTTTTCGTATCTTTTTAGCGATAGCAGCAATTTCCCAAAATTTTAATTTGAGGTATCCTAAAAAAGGTTGTTAAATTTTACAAAAATAATATTTATACATTTTAATTTACTGTTGCCATGGTTACTATTTGCTGCTTGATGTTGATTTTATAAAAGCAATACGCTTTTATTTTTGCTGGCCTAATAATTATTGCTCCTGTGTAAAGAAAACAGAAGATTTTATTCACAGCCTACTCTTACGGCCGCGTATAATCGTTGGTGAGCAGCTCGGCAGGTGATAACGGATGAATTGGGAGAATCAAACAACCTTGTAAAAGAACAATAAACTTTCTTTATCGATAGCGACATTTCTTGTATATTCTACAAGGACAACTACATTTAATTTTGCGCCATCATAAATACAAAAGTAATCAGTATCAACACCGTAACCAACAACATATTTAACGCATTCCGGTCGATTTGCTGGTAATAGGCTCTTCGATCGAAGTAGGAACTGTTGGAACAACACGCAAGTAAAGCCTGTTCACGTTAAATTTCGGACACCAAAGTAATAGCAGCAACAAAATTTACACATAATTCTACCAATCAGATTGTTTATTTCACAATAATAGAGTTATATCTACATTAGCAACACTTGATTAAGGTGTTAATCCTTCTTTCTTTAAAATTATCGAACTTTCTGTGGTCCACTCGCCATCAGGTTCCAGACGGTATCCCCACCTTCTCTTGAAATCATCGGTACCATTGGCTTTCTTCTTAGCTAAGAAGAGTTTCCGCTTAACTAGAGCTCAGTACTTTTCTATTGGGCGAAGCTCTGGACAGTTTGGTGGATTGGCTCTTTTTGACACGTCTTTAACCTCTTGTACGAAACATTGAGATTTTCGATCACAACTACAGTAGCGCTCAAAAGTCATTTGACAAGCAGTATTTACGTTATCATTATACTCAATTTAAACTTTTCCCGGAAAATCTCAAAGTAGTGCAAGTATAAATAAAAAGCAAAGACGGTGGAGTGTATTTTAACAATATTCAATATTTGTTTTTGAAACAAAAAATAACATATTCCATCGAATTCAAAAGTGATTTGACAAATGAGAAAAAAAGAAAAGTCAACATATTGCACAAAATGATATAATTTTCAGTAATCGCAGGATCATCAGTACTTAGTAGCAAAGCCTCGTGATTGCATTACAGCCCAACATCTGCGTGGCATCGATGCCACAAGATTAGTAATATAATGGTATAAAATGGTATTTTATTCCATTCCTCCTTGGAGGGCCTCGTAAAAAGTCGTCAAATTAGAGTAGTTTCGCGTTCGTACACGTCTTTCGAGCTCTTCCCACAAGTGTTCAATGGGATTCAGATCAGGACTTTGACTTGGCCACTCCATAACCTTGATTTTTGCTTTATTAAAATATTCCTTCAGCAGTTTCGAACGATACTTCGGGTCGTTATCCTGTTGTAAAGTCGATTTCTTCGGCATTTTCTTTCGTGCAAATGGCAACATGTGATTTTTCAATATATCTCGTTATACTAGTTGGTCCATGCTGCCGTTGATACGTACCAATGGACCAACGCCTTTTGGGGAGAAACAACCCCATGCCATCACATTACCGCCGCCATGCTTAACAGTCTGAACTTGGTACCGAACATCGTTTCTGCGGTTGACAGGTCTGCGCACATACTTAATACCGTCGGAGGAAACAAATTGAATTTGCTTTCGTCGCTCCAGAGTACTTTCGACCAATCTTCCTGAGTCCAATGTTGGTGAGCCAAAGCCAAGGCAACCCTAGCCTTTTTGTTTTTCTCAGAAATGAGTGGTTTCTTAGTGGTTGACGACCATGCAATCCACCATGCGACGCTTGACCAGCTCCACCAGCGACACTTGACGGTTGAATTGTGAATTTATATACCGTGGTGTTCGGCCAAATCCTTGTTGATATCCGTAGCAGTACTTCTGGGATCAGCTTTCGACATCATTGCTATCAAACGATCTTGCCTCTCAGTGGTAACTTTTGGTCGACCTGGCCTCGGGGAACTTCCGACGTAGCCTCTTTCCTTGTTTTTCTTGTTCCAGAAGCTCACTAATTGACGAGAAATGCAAAAATCCCGTGCAACATGAGCTTCTGAGCGTCCTTCTTCCAAACATTTCAGCACGCCCTCCCTGAGCGCGAGCGTGTATTCAGATCGTTTGGTTTGATCCATTTTCGCTGTTTGAACATTTATTAAGTGATATAATAGTGAAATACTATGTTAAACTTTAAACTTACCACGAATAAGCACTTTGTCAAATGACTTTTGAGCTGTGGAATTACACCAAAACAGGGGAGAACCATAACAAAACAAACAAACGTCAGATCGGTTGCGGTTGGCAGTGTTGCCGTTTTTATTTTTCAAACAAATTGAATGTCAAATCACTTTTGAGCGCTACTTGTGCCTATGGTCTGCCAAATCAAATACTTCTTCGAGAATTTGGACACCTTGTTTGTCCGGAAATGCTCGGCAACGGCATTTCTTTGCATTGCGATGTAAAAAGCCAGACCCGAGTACGTATTATGCGTCGATCATTATGATACAAGAATATGTTTGCCAAAAAAAAGCTTAAAAGCTTAAGGTTAAAGCTGTAATTTGTATAATTTGCTTGTCATCACGGTTGGGTACCTTTTTCACTTTGTACGCCTTCAGTCCTTGCCTTTGCATCACTTTTTGTGTATATGAGCTTGATTTTCCAACTTTCCGAGTCACATTTCGCACAGAAAGCTTGGGATTTTTCTCATTAATGGCTACCACCGTTTTGTCCATTTGTCGGGAGCATACTTTTCGATTTGTTCCACTTCCAACCTTCCGATCCACAGTCAGGCGCTGGTCACATGATTTGCAAACACAAAACACAGTATTTTTCGGTAGTTTTAGTTTCTTGGCCAGATCGTGTACCGATAAATTCAGGTTTTACTGCCATTCGTACAAAATGCGTTTTTGCACTTCCACTTGATTCGACACCATTTAAATGAATGGAACAAGAATGTAAACATCTCGAGTAAGACATGATTAGGGCCTAAAAGCCATTTGTAAACAATGACTTTAAACGCTGATATCTCACGAATCACAAGAATCTTAATACATCCAGCTACTCCATATGGTAGAACTAAGATTATTTTACCAGATGCTGCTTTATTTCACGAGAGTGATTTAAGATTCAATAGAAATCGGCATTTAAAGTCATTGTTTACAAATGGCTTTAGGTATAACATGAATTACTCGAGGCATGTTGTACCACGAAATAACGTGCAGAGTTTCAGCTGGCATATAAGTGAAACGTTTCAGCGATCTGTGATACAATTTAAAATCTACACTGTAAGAAAAGTGTCCGAGATCTCTATAAAAGATGCACGATAAAAATTAACCAATTACTTAACCAAACTGTCTACCTCAGTTATAGCAACAATCAATATGCAACTAGCGATTTGAAATTGGTTCACTGTTGTAGAACCCCTTGGTCCGAATTACACCTTGAAGCCAGCACCTTGTTATACATATTTGCGCCTTTGTTTTGATTTGCTGTGTTATTTTTGACAGAATATTTGAGAGTGTGTTCATGTGAGTCCATTATAAGGGGTGCATTATTGAGCTTGGGACCGAGCTTGGGACGATGCTTTAGTACTGACTGAGCCAAGAAAAAAATCGTTTTTGTATGGGACCTACTGGTCTTAGAGTTAGTCTATGGTTATAGCTCGTAACAATGAACTTGATTATGTTCCATCACCAAGTGTTTTGCATAAATTTCATCAAAGTCTAACATTTCTCTTCACGCCAGGAACCCCTCTCACCCGTACTAGAAGATGTTCCGACGGACGAATCCGGGGATGCATTCATCGAAATTTCGGTCTCCGATCCGCAAAAGGTCGGCGATGGTATGGGATCCTACCTAGCCTACAAGTGAGTAAAAGTATTATTATTATTTTTGTTTAGCTAAGTCGATCACTGATGTTAACATATTCGATTATTGCAGAGTCTCCACAAAAACCAACATTCTAAAGTTCAAAAAGCGGCAATTCTTCACGATGCGCCGTTTCAGTGATTTCTCTCGGTTTGCATGATCTGCTTGTAAGCAAGTACCTTCGGCTGGGTCGTATCGTTCCACCGGCTCCGGAAAAGAACATTATCGGAACGACGAAGGTGAGAATGGGAAGTCAACCACAGAGTGACCCCGGAACGGGAGCCAACCTTGAGTGGGTGGAAAATCGGCGTGCTTCGTTGGAACGTTTCCTAAACCGTGTAGCACAGCATCCATTCCTGTGTCAGGATACGGATTTTGTGAATTTTCTGGAAAGCGACCAGGAACTACCACGGGCTGTCAATACGGCAGCCCTCAGTGGGGCTGGAGTTATGAGGTTGTTCAATAAGGTTGGCGAAACGGTAAACAAGATTACATATAAAATGGACGAAACCGATCCGTGGTTCAATGACAAAATCAACGAAGTAGAAAATATTGATGCCCACATGCAGAAGCTGCACTCTGCCTTGAAGGCATTGGTCACTCACCGACGAGAGCTTGCCACTCTAACGGGAGGCGTAGCAAAATCGGCTGCTTTGTTGAGTACCTGTGAAGAACACACCGGACTTTCACAAGCATTATCCCAGTTGGCTGACGTGGAAGAGAAGGTTGAATTGCTGCGATCCGAACAGGCCAATTCGGATCTGTACATCCTGTGTGAGACGATTAAAGACTACATTGGGTTGTTCGGCGCTATAAAGGACGTCTTTCATGAACGTGTGAAAGTATTCCAAAATTGGCAGCATGCGCAGATGCAGTTGACAAAAAAGCGCGAGAACAAGGCTAAGCTGGAGCTGCAGGAGAGAAGAGATAAACTAGACTTTGCCCAGAAGGAAGTTGAAGAGGCAAGTTATTGATTTATTTATTTTTTTGCTATGAGTAATGGACATAACACGAGTTGATATTTGATTTCAGTGGGAAGCAAAAGTACAACGCTGTCAAAAGGAGTTTGACAGCATTTCCAGCGAGATTAAGAAAGAGATGGAACGCTTTGAGCTTGCTCGTGCGCGAGACTTTAAATCAACCATCATCAAATATCTGGAAGATCAGATGGCTCATCAGCAGCAGGTATGTTTTTTTTCTTCAATTTTTGTTGTTAACTTTTGAGGTGGCAAAACATATTTTCCTATAATTTGCAATATCCCACAGCAAATGAAGTACTGGGAAGCTATCGTGCCAGTGGCGAAAGAGATTGCCTGAGACGAACTGAACGCAGCAGATACGATTTGTACTGACGATGAAAACAATAGTAGAAAGCTGACAAACACACTGCGTCTCTCGATTAACTTGGCCGACGCCAATGCAAGAATTTCGTAGATTTCCCTATTATTCGGAATTCGCACCATCTCATCATCAAAAGTAGAGCAAAGCAAATTTAAAAAGCATGTTAGTAAATAGGAACGAAAAAGTCAGTGAGAGCATTCATCTTTTCTTTTCTTTTATCGTTATAAGTGAACTCTTTAAACTATACCAATTGCGGTTTAGCAATGTAAATCTTCAGCTTATTTTCGGATAGCAGTGCTTGTTCTAAACTAAACGACCAATGTTGAAACATTTCATTTGGTGAACTTTTTTTTTTGTAAATAATCAACTGTAACTGATTCTCGAACAACGCGGAGCACATGTGATTGCTGACCAAATGCAGGACATATCAAGCAAACTGCTCTGATATAATCGTGTCGAGTTGTAGAATGTACATAGATATACCGAACATGTATTGTGTATTGAAACAATTGCAGCATAACAAGCTCGTTTTGCACCTAATACACGATTGAGCCCGCGATAATAACAGGCTTTGTTTGGGACACTTTCCTCGAACAGAAATTATTAAAATTTAGGAACAATGTGTCGCTGAAGATTGAAAATTGAACAGAAGAGTAGAATATCTGACAGAAGAGCTCTATTCTTGAATGATTATTTATTATTATTTTTCCATATCACAACCATGCAAACGTTAGTGGTTGGAAATGCTATACGCAAACTTAAAACAATTGAACAGAATTTTTTGAAATAACAGATTTTATATCCATTGAAGTAGGTATCGAAAATAACCAACCATCGCGCATTGTTGAGCGAAAGAACAAACCGTAGTTCATGTAGAATAATGTAGGTCTAGATCGAGTGATATTTGTGGACATCAATAATAAGCCGTTTTACACAATTTTATGCTTGCATTTTTGATCTCGCTCTACATTACCTTTACTTGCATGAATCATTGCGTCCAGGATGAACAATCACCTTACTATAATATCAGGATGAAAAGCAACACAGCGCATAGAAAAATCCATAGAAACATTCCAATGTTCATTTACTAAATTGATCGCTTATTGTTATATAGTAGGTATATTCAATCCAAAGTTTCAATCAACTTTTTCTATTATTCAGAAAACCATATTTTTTGCTATCGAACTTATCAAAACCTATTTCCAAACAAATGAAGAACGCTACGTTGCCACACTACCGGGATACTGTTATTACTGTAATTAAGTCGCTCATTATTGTTTCTGTATGTGCTATGTAAACTAGCGTGATAAAGTAATTGATTGTCTATATATTTCATACGTCGGAAATACAAGTGTAACAAAGAAATAAATTATTGTTAACTATTTCTCTTTGAAAAAGTATATATCTGAGAGCTATTGATAAAATAAACACTAAGTATTCCAGAATCTAAAACAATTCGTTTGATTTCAATGCGGTTCAGTTTTAATTTCGTCCACAGTTATTCGCCATTTCAAATTGGATGAGAATGATTAGATAACTCGTTGCTGACGTGATGATCTGAAATTGTGCAAGCGAATTAATTCCACTGAATCCAGATTTAAGTCATCTTACATACCGAGAAAAGTACGGAATAGTCCAGCGTAAACATTCCACATGCGGTGAATTTGATGGGATGGTGCATCAGTTGGATCAAGAACATCTCGACCTATTCCGTGGATGGAGCAATTAAAGCATTTAGAGGAGGCAAGCAATCCAATTCTTACCGTTTGTTTTAGTTGTACGTCCATTTTTAAAGAGTTGTACTGGTGAAGAATCTCTGATGTTTTCTTTGACTGGATGGGAGAAACATAAAAGTTTTATCAGACAGCATGGGAAAGAGAGTTTTAAGAAATAGAAACAATCTTCGGATTTTGTTATCATTTTTTTTTTAAATATTCCATTATTATTTGAAGAGTTAAAGAGTTTGGTTTAAAATTTTTCGAAACATTATTCTTCCGGCAAAGTGTCGTTAAAGTTATGATGCACACTTTTGCTGACCAACATATTTGGGTATAACTTAATGTTCAAAAGATAGGGGAAATTTAAACGAAAACTATGTCAGATTATATGAAGTTCCATCTTTATCCTTCAGAGATACTTACGCTGATTCATTAAGGACATACACAACCGAGTCCTTTCTTAATATAAATTATAGGTTAGAATTATTTTCACCTCAAGTGTTAGAAACTGAAAATCTCAACTATATCGAAACAAAAAGGGTTCAAATTGCTAACCAAAGGATGCTCCAAAGGAGCAAGCATTTACCGTAATATCATGCATGAAGTCTCTATAGTATTTGAGATTTGTGCTCAGCAAAACGCGAAGTGAGAGGTACTCGGTCGTGTATGTCCTTAAGTAGTATGTTTTTCTTATCACTCATTCAAATGAGAAGTTCATAAAAATTCCCACCTAAGCAATGACAAGATAAAACCACGAATTAATCGATGGTGAGACTAAACCCTTCTTACACTTCACCAGATATTTCATATATTGAGTCTGTGCAATGAACATTGGCGGAGCTAAACAATTATTCTGGAGGGGGCATGCGCGAAGGATTTTATTTTTTCGTTTATAAGAATATTGAAAAGAGTGACGAAAGTAGCGTTGGGGACAGGAACAGGATAATTCAAAACAGGTTTAATCAAATAATTAGAGCTATTCCGCGCCTCGTTGAGTCGAGATGCCTTAAAAGAATCAGGTGGGGCGAATATATACCTCGTATTATTCCGTGTGGACCAAATGGAGAATGGAGTCACACGATGTTACTGTAGTCACCTTACTAGATTCTCTTGAGGCGTCTCAACTCATCCGAGGCGGAGAACAGTCCTGAATCTATATAGAATCAAGTTTCAACTAAAAATCTTAACACTTCACAGAACAACATTGAGTCAATGAACATTTTGAATTTATATCAAAATTAAGATTCGTTTGGATAACGCGTCTTAAATCTTCAAAATTGTGTCGGTTGATACTGATTTCTGCACAATCGGTTCCATACTTTTTTTGAAAATCTTCTGCATCAGACTTTTATTTCATTTTTTAAATAACTATCAAAATTAAATAAAAAATGAATAGTCCTGGAACCTGTTCCACGACTATGTTTGGTTGAAAAAATTCAAATATTTGATGTATTAGGATATACCTACCTATCTCTTCATTTTTCATATTTACTTTTGTTCATTTGTCCAGATTGTACGGAATTCTATATGTATATAAATTGTTACATAAAATAAAAATGCACTTTTTAACTTAGCAATTTTACTTCTCTAATTAAACTATTTCTATTACTGAATAAAAAAAACTGCAATTTCAAAATTCAGAGATTTTTTTCAATCGCCACTATGTGGATATTTTTCAACCATTCAGTGGAATTCTATTTAAGTTTCTTATTAAATAACTTTTTGAATGTTCTGTGCGCAAATCATGAACAAAGGTTGTTTTAAAGAAGATTCTATGAAAAACACAATGAAAATTTATAAGTTATATCGAGCTAAATTTCTAAAGAGAGTTCAAAAAATTTGCAGGAGAATTCCGTTCATTATTTCATCAAAAACCTACTGAGAACTTCACGGTAATTCGAAAGACACATCCATGGCTGATTTGAGGTTAAACTTAAGATTTTGATTGGCATTGATAGTATTCCAGGGTATCGAAACGTATGGCAAAAGAATGTAAACAACTACAGTATAGCCAAAAATAACAAATGCACCGTTTTGAATTTTTAAATTTTCAAGTTCATTTTTCAAAATGGCATCAGATTTGCCTTGTAAGAAGGTTTGGCAAAAATGTAGTTTTTGAATTATTTGAAATTGGAAAGTTCTACAAGTATGAAAATGCTTCGGCAAAATAGTTCATTCTTATAAAATAAACTATTTTGTAAAAGCAAATGTTTTTTTTTTTTTTCAATTTTCTAAGATGGTGGTTCGGATGTAATTTTGAAGACTTTGAAGGACAGTTTATAAATTCAACGCAGTTTGAAATTCAGGTTACTTCTATTGTCTATCTAAAGTAAAAATTTCAGCTCAATCTATCCTTTGAGTGCTGACATAGAGAATGTCAAATTTGACAATTTTTTTTATGAAAAACTGTAGATGTATTTTATGTTTTCGCCACCACTGTATAGTAGGAGCTATTCCAGCCGAAAATAGAACCTTTTGATTGAAAATCAAATCTTTTAAAGAAATCTTAAGAATAAATGTAAGACAACTGTTATAATAAAAGCGAAGTGAATATTGATAAAATTTTATATACAAGCCCATTATGCAGTCTATATCGACAACTAGTGGTACTGAAGTCATCCCCAACAAATGTTATGATTTCAGGAATTTACCTGATTATATGTTTACCTTACTTCTAAAGCTACATTCTCGAAAATATTATCGTTAATGAATAAAATTCTATCTCCATATATTGCTCATGAATATTCGTTAGCTTCGAAACTTTTAATCAATTTATACTCTTATCAATTGGTCGTACAAGAGGAAATGATATCGTGAAAGCCTTCTTGAATAATAAAATTAAAATACATACATAGAAAAGTGTTTAAAATCTTATGTTTCAACTTAACAGGCTCTACATTTTACTGTCGGTTTTATTTTAGATATGTGTCTAGTGGTTTTAGTATTAACAGTAATTAAATTATAAGAATTCAGCATTATTTAGAGTTAAGGAGTAGGGCTTTTGTTAAGCAGTATTTCAAAGCAAACGCAACATAAAAACTCGCATTAATCCACCGATGGTGAGACTGAATCCTTCTTACACTTCATCAGAATTACGAACTCAAATGTGGCGAATATTGTACTGGATACATGTTTTCATCAGAAATTGCAGGAAGATCCAAGAATACTCGATATGTCATACATTCAGTTTTTAGAATGAACTATTTGTCAATCCTGGACGGATTGTTCATCGATGAGATTAAAATATTACCATTATTAATCTTTAATGACCTGTTTATGTTTTTTATAACGAAGGGCAAATTACATAAATATTAGAAATTTCATACAATTAGTCCATAGAATGCATTATTAGACAATACTAAGTGTCAATTTTGATTATCGATATGGATTCAAGATGCTTAATAAAGGGTGTATTCGATAAAAATGGCACACAGAAAATCTTCTGTAACTTTTGAATCGTATGAGTAAAAAACCTAGAAATTTGAGTAGATCTTATCCATAGTGTATTATTTACATCTGCCAAGTTTCATAGTTACACATTCAGTAGTTCCAGCCATGTCGTCGAAACAAGAAATAGTCCGTGAGAAAATTTTGTGCACTCACAATCAAAATCCAGGGGCGTCCCACCGGTGGATTGCTAAAAGGCTTGGAATTGCAAATACAACTGTGTCTCGTGTAATAAGAACCTTCAAGGAGCGTCTGAGTGTCCAAAGGACGGAAGGGAGTGCTCGTAAAAGTGGTCCAATGGACAGTAAAATGGCCAGGAAAGTCATACAACAATTCAAGAACCGTCCAAACATGTCAATTCGAGATGTCGCTAAAAAGTCTAAGGTGTCAGTCGGTTTGCAGAAAACCATGAAGCGTGCTGGGTAACATGTTTACAAAGTGCAAAAAGCCCCAAACCGGAATGAAAAACAAAACATCACTGCGAAAACCCGCGCCCGGAAACTTTACACGAAGCTGCTCACCAAATCCGGTTGCATCGTGATGGATGACGAAACATACGTCAAGGCCGACTTCCGTCAACTTCCTGGGCAAGAATATTTCGTTGCCAAGTCGAAGTTCGATGTTTCGGAGGATGTTCGAAAGAAGAAACTATCGAAATTTGCAAAGAAATTTCTAATCTGGCAGGCGATTTGCGGATGTGGTGAAATAAGTGCTCCCTTCATCACTTCCGGAACAATAAACGGTGCGATTTACACGGAAGAGTGCCTTAAGAAGCGTCTCTTGCCATTCATTAAGAAGCACAAAGGATCAACTCTGTTTTGGCCTGATCTAGCATCCTGCCACTACGCTCGAAACGTATTGGAGTGGTACCGAGCCAACGGAGTCAATTTTGTGCCAAAGGATATGAATCCACCAAATACACCGGAACTTCGTCCAATTGAAAAATTCTGGGCAATTATGAAAACGGAACTTCGCAAATATCCCAAAACTATAAAAACAGAGTTAAAATTGAAGAAAATTTGGGTAAAAACAGCAAAAACACTGGGAAAATCGGTTGTACAAAATTTGATGGGTGGAGTGAAAAGGAAGGTGCGGGCATTCGGGATGGGAGACGAAATTGAATAAAACAAATGTTGTAAATCAAAACTCATTAGTAGTTCTTCATTCCCTGAAAATTTCAAGAAAATCCGATAATCAGTTTAATTTTGATGAGTATACATGTGTGTGCCATCTTTATCGAATACACCCTTTAAGTACATGTTCGTTGAAAATAGTAAATGGAGACTTTGCGTAATTTTCGAATATACTCGTTGCAGTTCAAAACCAGACCACTCGAGCCAATCGATGCTGCTCTAATTCTATACAATCGCATAATGTGGCTAGTCCGCTGTATGTGCTATACAACGCAACAGATGCGACACAATAGAATGCAAGCGGCATCGATTGGTGTGATTGGTCTTGTTCGGTTTTGCACTGCGACGAGTATATTTTCATCTCACAATTATGTGCTCTCAGGTATTGTATTGGTCATATCTCGGTACACAAATAGCTCAGTATGTAATCGGAGACTAAACTGTTTGATTACTATTATAATAGGCCTTCAAGTACTGTTTCGTTCATATCTTCGTAACGAAATGTTCGAATGAAAAAAAATCTAGCGTTCTATGGGAATGTTGTAGCTTCCATTTGCCGTCAACAGAACTGAAATCGGTTCACAGATGGCTGAGAAACCGATGTAACATTATTTGTAACGCACACACACATACACACACATACATACATACACACAGACATGTGCTCAGTTCGTCGAGCTAATTCGAATGGTATATGACACTCGGCCCTGTGGGCCTCGGATGAAAAGTCGAGTTTTCAAGCTATCTTAATACCCTTCTTTTGATGTAAGAAGGGTAAAAACATAATTAGTAGTGTATTTATTCAATGATGGGGTTTCCGTCAAAACACGCTGTTAAGAGGATCAGCCTTACCGGGTTACCAAGGTTAATAAGTAAACAACGACGAGATAAAACACTACTGGTAAAAATGAGAAATTGTGGTTTTCAAACCTCTGGAAATTGATTTCCATCACATGTGGTCTTTAGGGAGTGTAAAAACAGAGATTTCACATCGCTAGAACTATTCTGTGCCTTTGACGGTATTTGAGCACGATCAAGCTCATACATTTTTGCCAGTTAAGGTGGCGGATCCGTGACCTACCCCGCATGGGGAAGTGTGGCAAAAGTGTGTGCGTTTGATTCGAAATACTGATTAACAAAAGCCCTACGTTCAATTTCAAACTACTTCTATTCAACCTGCCGAGCTCTATCGGACCTACATATTTGATTCTAGAAAGAATTGCTGTTCACTACTGGGATCCCTTTATGTTGGGAAAATATTTCCAATTTTAAAACATTTTAACAGATGCAAACTCTCGAGCGAAGTGGATGTAATGTTGATATGTCGGAATTCTCATGGATCTAATTGTCGCTAACAATGGTTTTCTTGATAAATGTACCAACTTTTCATCCCATAAGGTGCAGTGAGGTAAGTGAAAGGTGTGGAGAAGAGGGTATGTGCACTTCATTCCTTCAGAAATAGTTACTCGTTCAATCTATTTCTGCGCCGGGCCCGGGAAATGGTCCATTTTACCCCATTTACCCCTAAAAATGTGTCTTTTTGAGTTGGCACCCATATAACTAAAAACGCCGTTGAATGTTTTGCCCGCATAGAAGCATGTTTTATATTAAAAACTCTTGTGAATCTAATGGTGCAGGTTTCATTCAGGTTCGAGCTCGGAAAGTGGCCTTTTTTCCCCAATGACCCCTTTAATTTGCGGTTTTCTTGTTCGTACCCTTCCAGCTACAATCGCTGCGACAGTTTTCGGCTGCAAAGAGCCTATCTTACGTAAAAAAGCCTAAGAAATCGAATAGTGTTATTTTCTTTCAGCTACAGAACTTCTATTTTGCCCCATTTAACCCTATCTGTGTATGTTTTAAGTTTTTATTCATATATCTACAATCGCCGCTGAATTTTCTACATGAAAAGGACCACATCGTACGTGAAAAACACTGAGAAATCGAACGGTGCCATTTTCAGCCTGCGCCGAGCCGGGAAATGGTCTATTATGCAACATTTAACCCTGAATATGTGTCTTTTGGGTTTGGTATCACTGTAGCTACAATCGTTGCTGAATGTTTTGCCCGCATAGACGCATATTTCATATTAAAACTCTGGAGAATCGAAATTTCTTGAAATTACACTACCGAAAGCTTATCCTTTTACAGATAGGTCTACGTTGTCTGCGACTTATAGACTTCATCAGTGTCGAGTGCTCGACTTGAATCGTTATACTACAGTATGTCCCATAAAAAAATGCGAAAGTTTTCAATACTTATTTTTGGGTAGCTTTGGACATTATTTTTACTGTTTACTCTGAGACGATGTAAACAAAACAATATTTCGCGAGTAACAAATTCCAACGATTGTGGGATGCCACCTTGCTACCATGTACCATATCCAACGTTCACTCCTTGGTGGACCACGTTCACGGAAGTGGCCGTCCACGGTCCGCTCGTACATCGAAAGTCATCAGATCAGTGAGAGCCAAAGTGAGGTGAAATCCGATCAGATCGATCTGGAAAATTGCCTAAGAAAGCCGATATTTCAAAAACTATCATGCAACGGCCGGTCAAAGATGACTTGAAATGTTCGTCCAGGGCAAGAGTAAAGCGCCATCTTGTAACGGACCAAATCAAACAAGTACGGCTGGATCGCTCGAAACGTTTGGTGTCAGCATTAAAAAAGAAGCATACCATCATCGTATTCTCCGATGAGAAAATGTTCACCATCGATCCCGTATCTAACACACGTATAGACATTTATTTCGCCGAAGAATATTGAGATTGTTCCAGAGAACTGAAATTCAAGTTTACAACCAAACATCCGGACAGTTTGAAAAGGTGTTTCAGTTTTTGTGTGAAAATTAACAAGATAAGAGTTGATTAAAATTTTCCTAGATTTCAACACAATCAACCAATATTTAACAACGGTTGTTAGGTTCACTAAACATATTTGATTTTTTTGTTCATACGTACCTCCTCCACGGTTAACTCGCACGCATCGGCTGTACAAAATGCTATATACATCACCAGAACGAAACATAAAAATGCCGTCATTTCCGTAAATGAAGAATCGTCATTTGGATTTTGAATTGTGCGATAGATACTAAGAAAAAGGAAATACAACTAATCGAAATAGAAAATATTACTTTCCTCCAAAAGCTTTGTTACATTACATTCCACTACCTGACTGAGGGCTAGCACAGAAATCAACGTAAACATTGCTAACATTTGCACGGTGTAAGTATTATTTAGACTAAAAGCTAGATCAATGACTTGACTCCGTATCATCATAATGTGGTGAAGCTTGATAGAGTGCTTTTGAGAACATTTACCGAAGCTGATGATCTGGAGCTCACGAGCTATCTTCTGATGCAATTCGGACAACATTAAATTCACAAACTTCAAGTACTGATGAGCGTACATAACTTGTATATAATAGCAGGAAGCCATATTGACAATCATTACCTTTGGGTACATTGTGGTGAATATTGCCAAAACGTCCAAGGGATAAACGTTGTTTTTAAAATGCTGCTTCACTACTAACACAACGGGAATAATCAATAATGATGAAGATATCAATACCATTTTAAGAACTTTCTTATTAGCCGTTTTGTAAATCTCAGCTGGTGTACGGCCTATAACTTTCTGAACGCTCATCATCTTATCGAACAATTCTTCAGTGCTGCGTCTTGTCATATAACGTCGAACTGTACCGAGTATCATTATATCGATAAGGAATGCCGCCTCAAGTGTATTGACGACAGTTGACACCATGCTACGTTTTCCATTCATTTGAAAAAGTGCGTCCGATGTTTTGTATTGGAACATCGGGATCAAAGATATAGCAATGCTATAGAAAACAAGCACCCTCGAAGTATAAATCCTCTTATTTTTACCATCGTAAATTTGAATGTTTAACCCCACTATTATAGAAAATGCGTAGAATAGCAGCAGCACTGTTCGTATAACACCGTAACTATCCACCGAAAAAAATGTCTTGCGAAATGACATGACTGTCGAAATGCGTATTAATCGTTCCAAGCCCTAATTTGGTAATGAATTAAGAATCAAACTAACGGTTAATAGGGCAATCATCAAAGTACAGAATTGATTGGCAGAAGTACGTGAATAAATCAGCAGGACAGTGGATAACGAATCGAAACCTACCGGTTCTATAAATGCTTTGATCACTCTCGACCAGCAATAGCCAATCAATTAAAATTTGTTTACCACTGAAAAATAGATAACTTTCCCCAATTGTTGAGTATCAATACCAAGCTGTCAATCAATTCTAATGGCTATGTTTTGTTATGGGTATATATATTTTAATAACCTGATCCATCCTAAAAAAAGAGGAATGCGTGTTTGATCAAACCCGAAATCAGAGAATAATATTTATTTCAAACATTAATTTCAATGGTGTGGTGTGAAAAAAAAAACAGGCAGGGCATATCTTTCCGAATGCAGCCCCTTTTATACCGTTTGCAGTTTTAAAATGAACTTTTCCAAGTAAGGAAACTTCGCACTGCCACAAATTGTATTGAGTGCTTTGAATTATCAACGAAATTCTTTGAAACCGATGGAAATGTCAACAGAGATTTTTTCATTTGCGACTCATGAAAAATCCTCTAAAACTTATAGACAGTCAACCAATCAGCTAAGGATGTAGCTAGGATTTCAATCAGGGTTTGAATTGAAATTAAAAAAGTTTAAAGTGTGCATTAAAAATAAGTGACTAAATGTTCCGATTTTTCATGGTCGTTCCACCGGTCATAAGTCAATATAGGGTATGTGTCCCTTGACTCAGCCTAATATGCAACAATCGATTACATTTTTCATTGTAACTCATAAAGTATTTGAGCTGGAAACAAAATTTAACTAGCTATACACTTCCTAAGATATGTTTAGTAAGCCATCTGGTAGTATGTGTAACGAAAAGTTACACAACTCATTTTATAAACTCAGAAACTTTCGAGGGATATGGATGTAATGTCGGTCTATGGGTATCAAATTGGGTCTAAACAGGGATGCAAGTTCGTCCCATTCGATTGATTTTTATAAAATGCGATCTTCGTACGGGTTTCTTCCTGATTTTCTGATTCAAGGCGTTCCCAGCTATATTCGCTCTACCCAACAAACAATTTCACAAATCAAACTATACTTAAACTGCTAAGAAACACTTAAGTATTTTTTACATATGTTCTAGCGGTCATTCGACAATCATAACATAATAATTAAATCTACACAGATTTTGTTCCTCTAATTTGTGTGAAAATGAGCCACATGAACAACATTCAACCGAAAATCATACATTTGTATTGTAAATGTTACCAATAACAACATTTTTGCTACGCTTTTCAGACAACAGGCCATAGTTGGGAACATAGAAAAAGACATGTCCCTAACATTGGGTCCACCGTTTGCTTGTTAAATCATTGTTATTTTACAAATGTGACCTGTTAGTTTATAACATGTGACTATATTCTGTACATCTTGGTTGCATTATTCGGTTTAAAGATTCAATTTCGGTGAATTTAGATCATTCGAAGATCATATAGATAATCTGTTCAGCTTAATCAATAAAGTCATGGTGTCTAAAAAGCCAAGGAAATCGAAAACTACGCGGAAGTGAACAACTATAAATTGATAAATTATGTCTCAATTGCTTTGAAATAAATCGGTCATGCTGATAGCAACATGATTTTGTTGATTATCGAAGAAATAATTACATATTTGGTACATAGGCCGAATCAAGGAGCTAGGCTAACATTACATCCCGTTACCCTATACTAGTTGCCTATATACTGTGAAAATTTGACAGCTCCATCAGTTTATTTACGGCAGTTATGGCGAGAACAGTGAAACAATTTCGATCTATGGTTTGTTCGTACCACTTCGCTCCATCCGGACCTAAAAAGTCGGCTATCGTGGCCCACTTCGTGTCAGCCGGATGCGATCACGGAAACATCTTCAAGATTCTGGCACTTTTCCGACCGTCCGACCGTTTTAAGCTCCAACGGAAGACGGAAGGCAAGGCGGTCACTTCTTTCTGCCGGGAGGTTGGTGCGACTAAAATGGATATCCACATGCGGGAAGCGTCAGTCCAAGCCAGTCATGTCGGAGAATCAACGGAAACCCAGAAACCAACGGCTGAAGTTTCTGGTCAAAGATATTGTCGGCGAACTGTTTACCTTCGTTCCTTCGATAGAGTTGGCTCTCCGACAATCGTTGATGGTCTTATAGCGCACAATTGTTACTTCTGGGTTCCTTAGGTTTGGTTCTCTCCCATCTATCAATAATTACAACTGGATGGAGACAACACTACATTTATTAAATATCACATCTGCCCGGTGAAGCGAAACGTGGTGGTCGTTTTGGGTGTTGCTGAGGCTCACAATCAGTGAAATGAAAAGAAGATGTCACGTCCCCTCTAACTGACCTCGCAGTACGAAGTGCCTCCATGAAGCTGCTAACTTTATTAAAAAGCACCACAAGGATGAATACAAGTTGTCTTTGGCCAAGGTGCGGTGGAGGAAATCGAA